>JAVSBV010158082.1:0-14750 GCA_033117975.1 Parotocinclus spilosoma
GATGCATAGATAGATAGATGCATAGATAGATAGATGCATAGATAGATAGATGCATAGATAGATAGATGCATAGATAGTCTCAGTGAGTTCCATGTTGTAAGAAAAGTGAGGGAAATAAGATAATGGCATACTATGACAAAAAAACACAATGCCCAATACAGAGGTGTAGGTTAAATGGGGGAAGAACATTTTAAAAAAAAATGTTGTTTTTAACACGTGTAGGCAGGCACAGTGTTACACAAACTCAGACACTTCATCTGCTGCACGAAAAAAAAACAAAAAAAAAAACAGATTCAGCATATCTGGCAGCTGTGCAGGATGCTGATCTCTAACCAACATGGTTTCTCACCTACTCGCACTGTTCTTTGACAAGAGCAGGAATATGTTTTTGTATTTTGAGAAGACAGGTAGGAGGATTCCAGGGATTTTATTTTAAACTGTTTTAGCCATTTACAGTGGTTATCTGTAATGTTAAAAAACTAATCTAATATAAATGCAATTTTACATATAACAACAAAACTTGAGAAAGTTGGTTACATTAAATGAACTGTTAGGTGGGGAGTTATAGGTCTAGTGTTTTTTTGGTAAACCATGCATTCAGTGTGTGCTGTATAACAGACAATGACCTACAGCATATTAAAAGGTGATTACATTTGAAGAACTGCTTTTCTGTTTCACCGTCATGGGATGTTAACTGTGGGTATCAGCCAAGATAAGGACTAATAGTTGGCCAGAAGCAGCCAAAAGATTTCATTTGGGTTACTGAGATTAAGATAGGAGAGGATGAAGAATTAATTAGCTACTACATCATACTAATCATTATGCCTATGGAAAGTTCTTAGGGAGATACAGAATTAAAATGGAGAACAACAAAAGACCTATATAAAGATTTGCTTTGGAATAATTCATCCTACAGCCTTGCAAAAATTCAAAAACAACTTAATATCCTGGCTCTCAGTCTTCATTTAGTTGGGTTTGACAGACCCACAGCCGTTTTGTTTACAATGCATCAACACGGGTGCGAGTGGCACAGAGAAAGAAAAAACACTAATGGTAAATTAAGTCCTCAAAAAGTAATACAACACTTTCTGCAAAACCAGTTGTGGCATCATAATGTGAGAATGTAAAAAAAAAAACCCCAAAAAACCAACCAAACAAACAAAAAAAACATCTCAAGATATGAAATCTATCAGAGCTTACATTAAAACCTACACATACAATACTGATCTTCTCCAACTCTGTTAAAATAATCCGGCTTTTATTCAGACGTGTCTGGGATATAGAGAGGTATGTCTAGTCCCAGAAAACATTTTATAAATAATCTTGTGTGTGCGCGCTAAGCATTCACACTTCTAAGGACAGCAGAAGCAGCAATTAGGATTGCAGCACTCCAACCCAAAAGCAATGCTGAACACAAGTGAGCCATATCATGCAGTAACTCCATTACTGCTCTTTTAAAAAGATTTATTAAAAAATTAAGACTGTTAAAACACCAAACAAGGCTAAACAGTGCAATGGGTAAATGTATATAAATTTATGGGATTTTTTGTTTTTTTAGATCACTTGCATCTCTCTATTAACACACTGTCAGCAAAAATAAATATCTTAAATACAGCACTGTTAAAAAAAGCGCAAGACCACTCGTGAAAATGCATTTTCTTTAACGTAATGTTTTATAAATGTTATTTTCATTATTATTATTACTACATCAGCAAATGTTAAACCTTTCGAAAAAAATACATTTTTTTTAAACATTTTAGAATTTATTTGGCATGTTTCCCATTTTGCTCTAATAAAAGTATAAACTACCCCAGCATGATTTCACAACATTCCAAATAGCATACTGCAACGTTACTGAATGCTTGAACGTAAGAAAAGGAAACCATGTGCAAGACCTTTAAGAGAAAAAAAGCAAACCTGACCTAATGGAAAAAAATAATCCAAATAGACATAAGAAAATTGTTTTTGAAAAACATAGCATTCCCCATGTGCTCACTCAAAATATTACACAAGCAAATGCATGCCGCTCGTCTCTGCAGCACATGAGTTCCCTGCAATTCAATAGAGTACATCTGAAGTTCGAGGGTAGCAGGCAGCTAAGAACAGGGACACTCTCCACTCCTAACCCTTCTTTTACCAGAGCCTCTCTGAACCAAAAGCACACACTGAAGTTTGCATCACTCTTCTAAGTACTAGTAAAAAAGGATGTCGGATTAAATTTTCCGATTTCACAAGGGTTTAACTGAGTACATATAGATGAACAATGGGTCTTAAGCAGCAGTCAGAGGCACGTGTGCAGCAATGGATAACCAGGGCACACTTTAAAACAAAATGTGTATCTGATATTTCTATTGTCAGGTGGCCTGTGCCATAGCCAAAGTACTAAACATACAGAATACATTAGGCCATTAGAGCATTTCTATTGCCGATTTTGTTACCAGCAGTAAGACTACTAAGAGTTTACTAGTATTAAGGTTTGCTGAAGAAATGGTGCAAGCAATTCAGAAAAAAAATACTTGCTGAAAAGGCAAGTACATTTGGGTAAGCAGCACAAAAAAAACAGTAGCAGCTCTTAGTAAGTGGCTCTGCTACAAGTTGTAAAGCTAGCACAAACATTGACTGTCCATGTTTCTGCACATCATCTTTTAATGAAATACAACTCACAAACTTCAGTTCATGATAAAACTAGATGTTGGTTGACTTCAGATCAATTTTGTATATTTAAATTACAATCGATTTGTATGAATGGTAAAGGGATTCGCATAAGGCAAGCAACTTGTCACATGTACTACTACAGAACCAGCAGGAATACTTGCTGACTGATATGCCATCGTAGCATGTCAGAAACTATAAATAAAAACTAAATTAGAGGCCAAACTGTGCTATCCGATATTCAACTATAACATGGTAATTTAATCCCTCAACCTGAACCACTACCTACAAGACACAGCAATATAATAACTGAAGAAGATTACATTACATTAAGATTACATAACCTTATTTCATCATGCTCATATCCTCTAATATAAATCAGATGAATAAGAAACTGTGACATGCCAAGGACGTTTATTGCAATAGTAAGTGTTTAACTGGCTTTATCTTTGTATTGGACTTTGGTAAACATCTCTACATGTGAACATCTCCATCCATGTTTACACTGGTAATGATATCCAAGTTTATCACACCTTCCAAACTGCTAAAAATAAGGCATTCACAATTACAGATCTTCACTACCAATTACAAATATTATTGCTTTAAATTCAGCAGTACTGGTAAGGGTGATTATGGTGTGTACGTTTGTCAATAATTATTTCCAATGCTAAAAAATGCACGCGGAAACTTTAACTAGTTTTACCTGACTGCGAATCAAAAGTTAACTAATCTGTCAAAAGAAGTCTCCTAAACCCAAGGATACACAAGGACCTTACATTACTACTCGGTGTAAAAGCCTTTATAACAATGTGACATTTTTCATCAAATTATTTTCAATAATCAAATTATTAATGCCATACAATACCTATCAATTGTCAAAATGTATTTCTGGGTTTGTTATTATTTAAAAAAAAACAAAAAAAAAACTAAAAGGATTCAGTTTCAAAATCTATTATCTGCTTTTTTTCCATTGCTTTTTTTTTAGGTTTTCATCAGTGTTGAGATACTTTAGGAAGGTACTGTATCAGAGTCATATTTTTAGTATTGTGACAACACTATGAAAAGTAGAAAAAAATGGCAGATCATCAGGTCAAATCATTATCTTATGTTTTGATTACGCAGGCACCATTTCTCTGAATGGTTAATGAGCACTGACTGGTTATTTAAACATACCACAGGGGACACAATGTAAAGAAACCTACTTCCAGCAGTTATCCATGAAACTCTAGAAAAATTACATTAGGAAGGGGGTAATAATTTAAATTAAGTACCACACAAACTAAAACTAAACTAAATTTAATGGAAAGCTACACTAACTTGAAAATGCAGCTCCCGAAGGAACTGCGGATGTGTGTTGCATTGGTGCCGTTGGTTCTGGCCTGGGCAGGTCTAAGACCCGGCCGATTCCGGTCGAGCCTAGGTTCGAGGCACGGTGGGCTTCGATTAGGTGCGGGTCCGAGTCCTGGGAGGTTGTGGTCGGGCGTAGGACCAAGACCCGGTCGATTCTGATCGAGCTCCGGTTCGAGTCGCGGTTTTATCATCACTAGAGTGGGGCCATTCAAAATGAATGGGGAGATAATTTAAAGAGTGATCAAAAAGTAAACGGAGCTTCCGATCACTTTGACAATGAACGTGGCCGGTGACATTATAGCCGGGTCCAACTGGCCCGATTTTCGTGTTTATAGCTTAAAAGTTGACCGAGCTACAGTAGTTTAAAAACAGCCCTATTCATTGTTTATGTGATTTTTGTGCCAGAAAATCAGGGACACCGGGTGCACGGTTCGAGATATCTCTTAGCTATGAACAAGCACACTTTTCCTGAACATCCCGGGCGTTTCGGCGTTTGACCCATGTCGATATGTCGAAAGCTCTAGGAGGAGATACTGACAGAAAATTGGTGGAATAATAAAAAAAAAAATCGGATAACAATAGATGTGTTGCTACAGCAACACAAATAATAAATGATAACACTTGTGAAGTGTTTCTATGAACAGATCATTGTTAAAGACTAAAATTATATACTTGTAAAGACGGATAAGGTACAAGAAGTGCAGTAGTAAATAATATCATAAATACCAAACTGGAAAGCATAAATTTACCTAAGCTAAAGCAGTGCATGTTGGCACCCGATAAAATATGCATGAAAGTCACGCAGTTTTATGTAATTTGCATTTATGTATCTTGGAAAGGAAGTGACCTCTAAAACAACCATCTCTGCTAACGAGCCCGAGAAATCTTCTCCATGACATAGTTAATAAGAGTCGAAAAAGCATAATGAAACTGTATGAAAAAGCAGAATTTTTTTTTTCCCCACTCAGTGCTTGCACTTTTGCTCTTTCAGCAGGGTCTTTGCATCATCATACCTTTCTTCCACTTGAGGTCATTATGGAGGCTATTAATTGTTAAGTGCGGTTTAGCATTGAATTAGTTCAGAAACTGACATTGCATCCAAACTGAATAAACATGCAGCCATCTTGGTTGACAGAAATTCCAAACAAAAAAGGAAAAATACTGAAAGCATACAAATCAGGATTTTGGAGAAAATAATATTGTCATTTTAAACAGAGAGAGCAACATGTATTTTAAAGTAAAGGGCGCACAAAACGTCATAAAGTAAGGCTAGGGCCACCTTGGCTTAAGAACAGTGATCATTGCAGCCATCAAAATTAATTAAGCATTATGCAAGCATATGACAGAATTTGCATGCTGTCTTTGGTGCAGAGCAAATGGCTTCATCAAACCCACAACCACCTGCTGCTAAAATGTTGTTAATAGGCTCTGGTAATAAGCCTGATGGAAGCAAAAATTTCAGTAATCATACAGGGAGGAAAAGATGCAGAGAACAGAAATAGTGAGCATGTGAGTAAAAGAAATGCCATGGAGCAGGGAGCCGTTGCCTGGGGGGGTGGGGGGATAAAGGGTGTCCAAAGATCAGAAGTGACACACTGTAGCAGGGCTTGTGTCAAAAATCTCTCATAGAAAAACCAATTACAAAAGGAATAAACAAGCAAAGAAAAACAGGGCAAGATGCTTAGAAACAAATTACTGAATTAATTAAAATATCTACAGTGCAGACACACGACATTAAGCACGACTAAAGCGGGAGTGAATGTATGCCCTCCTGTAGGGAACGGATGGCACTGCCCTCCCCTCTCGATTTCAGAGGTAAATAATTACTCAGGGTGGGAACAGCAACAGATAATGACTCATCAAAAGCAGCAGAGTAAATGGAGGCATGTTACAGGCAGTCTCATGCTGTGGTCAGTTTTGTAGACCAGACTGGCCTTGCTACAAAATACAGCCCTGTTTAACAAATGGGGCAGAAAAAAAGATTGCAGAAGTAGAGGAAAACATTTTTACCTGATATACAAAGTTAAAATACCACTTTCAAATTTACAGTGCACCACATGAAAAAATACTGTGCAGGTACTGAAACTGTGAACACAACTAACATTTGCAGTGATTTTGTGGACAAGCAAAAATTAACTGTTACAGACTGGAACAGTATAATATTTTGTGATGAATCCAGGTTCTGTTTGGGATACAACAATGTTCAGGTTTGAGCGACACACTGCCCCAATTGCTGGTGTGATTATACGAGGAGACGCTGCATACAACTGGTGTTCAATGCATACAGGACCACATGTCCAGGATCTAGAGGCCCAGATGCAACACCTGTAGGCAAATGTCCTACAGGATATGTTTTTTTTTCCTTGCCACTGCAACCCTAGGCTTGCTCAATTTGGGATTGGACTTTTAAGGTTATATAATATTGTAAAGTTGAGACAATGCACCGTTGTAAAAAGCGTTATATAAATAAATTTGACTTTGACTTTATATACAATGTGTGTGCCTCCATGCCCCAATGTATAATTTCTTGTATCCATTCTAGAAGCGACCCATCAGGGTATAAGAGCATCCTTTTAAGTACAGTTTTCCTCAATGAATATATTATTTAGCTTTGGTATTGAAATCACTTACAAAAACATATATCATCATTAAATTTAGACATACAAGATTCCAACAACTCCTACTTGGTACGTAACACTACTGTTTTGCTGTCTTGTCACGAAGAATAAATGAGCAATCCAAGAAGACTTACACCCCCCCCCCCCCAATACTACTAGAACTAAAGCACAGTAAATTATGAGGTGCCATTTAAGTTAACTCTGGGTTTGGGTATGTTCGAAATGCAAATGGAATTGGGATGTAACTCTTTTCAGAGGATAAGTACACTAAGACAGAAACAAGCACAAACACACAAAAGGGGCAGCTTGCTTAGGGGTATACAGTCTAAACTAGCTGCCATAGCCTTTTAACGCAGGTGACATTGAGGCCTTCATAGATACATTATGGCATAAGAAGACCAGAGGCATGAACACAACAAATTGTATATGTGAAGACCCAGAAAACTTTTTGCTTCTTAACCTCTAGACTGTATATACAAATCATCTTATGACAGACATATATGTTCTACCCACAGTCACTTCCCATTTCATCAGGTATCCCAATCATACAGGAGTGCATTTTTCAAAGCACTTTGTTATCCTGTCTACCAATTAACCGTACCGTCAAATAACAGCTAAGAGAAAAACATTCTGTAGTTTTTAACCAAACACCTACAACTTCACTAGAAACCTAAGTATGTCCAATAAAAATTATGAAAAGTATCAAAACGCCAGCAACACTACTACACCTGATGCCCTCATAACACAACATACACAAGAATGCCATTATGATGCCAGTGAACGCTGCGCTTAGTATGGATCAGAATCCAAACATCTGCCCAGTGGTGATCTGGTCCATTGACTGACAGGGTAAATAAGGATAAAGTGTACGTTGCAGCAGATGGCCTACAATCAGTCAGTGCGAGACTATCTGATAGGTAGGTATATCTAATAAATTGGCAACTCAATTTACTCAGGAGGGAGACTTAAGAGAGACTTAAGAGATGGGAAAGCAACAGAAGACTGGCTGATCGTTTTTGCACAGCACCTTAGTGCCATCAGAATAAAGGATTTCTCCTCACTGGCGAGACGCTTCAACAGCAATAGACACAACATGAGTGACATATCTGTTAGTTGCTATGACAGCAGCAAAGTGAGAAATCTAAAAGAGAAAGAAGAAACTGAACAAGTCGGAGCACCATGAAATGAATACTATACTTTTAAAATTCACCAGTTTTGAATATAAACTGGTTTTCACATTGCACAGCTTCTTAAGCCCTTTGCTTGTAAAGCTCCATGTCTACGTGTGTGTTTTTATTTACCGGCAAGCAGGAAAGTGATGAGGCACGTTTCTTTGGGCATGTAGAGCTTGAGTCTCGAGCCGCTGAATACATACTCGACCACAGCCTCTGATCGGCCAGCTCTCTGCAGGAATGGAAGGAACTGTTTGGCTTTCTGGGTCTCCTGTGGACAGACAGGCATAAAAAAGGTTTAAAATGTGCTTTTATAACTGCCTACCAATCTAAGGGTGATAAGTAAACCAAAACAAGGCATTCGCTACACTTGGAGGATTTTTTCTTTCCTCAGGCTTTGTGCTTTATTGCACTTAAAAAAAACTCTTCAAAGAATGCCTGTGGTTATGTTTTATTCACAGAGCATTGAATCGTTAGGAGGCTTGAAACTAGAACCTCACTATCTGAATGCATATTGTTCCAGGAAATAGTCCATCCTTTCACTTTTTCTCAAATTGTGGTCTGCAGTTCCCCACTGCATGGTACATCCCTCAAAGGAAGAGTGCCGCCTTATAACTCGTGGCCTTCTGCATGTCCTCTCTGTGGGTTTACTCCGGGTAATCCGTTTTCCTCCCATAGTCGAAAGACATGCACGTTAGGTTAATTGATTACTCTAAATTGGCACTGACTTGTTTATTGATATAACCTTGTGTGTTTTGCTAAAATGGCCACTGATGCCGACAGCGAAGTTGAATAAAAAAAAAAAAAAAAAAAAAAAAAAAAAAAAAAAACAGCCGACGGGGGCCACAATTGAAATGGCAGCATCTGGTCAGGCTGCAGGCACAGTGAGAATTTCCATTATGTTTTACTTAATTCCAGTATATTTTGATCACCATATCGACTACCAATGTTAGCATTAAATTGTGGTGCCAGAATTTTTCCGACTAGTCCACGTGTAATTTGAATAATGAACAGTATCTACACACCATACCCTTCTCGGTCATTCAAGCACCAGACACTCTTGTTCTATCTAGAGGAACCAACAGCATCACCCTCACCAGAGGCAGGATACCAAGTACTGAATCTGGAGAAGTGAAGGGCTTTGGTTATGAAGTAACTTTGGATCTGGCACCTAAGGGTCTGGTGTAAATCCTACAATACGGGGTTAAATAAATCTAACAACAATTACACGAGAAAGTTACCAATATTGTAAGTAATCCTAGCTTAAATATTTAATATATTGCATTTCAGGCTGAGTAGTAAACCTCATACGATTAACACAAGAGCTGAGACTGTGCAAGCACAGAAGTGCCAGCTTGAGGCATGGGATGGAAATGACATGTCTATAATGTCAGTGATTGCTTGCTTGCTCATCATCCCAAGTCTGACAAGCAGTGATTTCAGAGATAGGTAAGAAATGGCTAAACCACTGGGGTATGATGGCTTAATTTAAATCAAGTTGCTTCCTGTGAGTCAGCCTGGGCCGAAGAAAGAGCCACCCACTCTAGCTGGAAATATCCCACAGCTGTGACCCACACGGGATCAGTGCAGAGAGGCAGGCATATAAGAAAAAGCAAGATGCATACACACAAGCTATTTTTATTATTAAATTGCTCATTATAAGAAGCCATGACGAGCAGAAGTGCACCTCAAAGCACAGCTAGAATGAAAGGGCTTGAATATCTGCACACAGGGTAGATTATAACTCGACTCCAAGCCAGTGAGGTGTCATTTCTAAGCCTGGGTTATGACTCCATACAAAGAGATTTCTAAAGCATCTGGATAGGTAGCTATGATGCATACTGGTGTGGTGGTCAGGAAAATTTGTTTCTCATGACAAACATGCAAACTCACTGGCTCTTTTGCCACTGATTGGTTGGCAAAGATATGTCAGTGGGTTGTGAGTGGGAGTTTAAAATCTGTTGCTGTAATGGGATGGAAGCATTCGAGGCATATAAAGCATCTCAAAAAGTGAGTAGACGTTTTTGTAATCATTTTATTACATCTTCTCATGGGACAACACTGAAGATATGACACTTTGATAACATGTAAAGTAGTCAGTCTACAACTTGTATAAGAGTGTAAACTTGTGTTAATTTCCCCTTCATTTTCCCTCAAAATAACAACACAGCCATTAATGTCTAAACCACTGGCAACAAAAATTAGGTAAACCCTAAGTGAAAATGGCCAAATTGTGCCCAAAGTGTCAATATTTTGTCTGGACACCATTATTTTCCACCACTGTCTTAACTCGCTTGGGCATGAAAAGCTTCACAGGTTGCCACTGGAATCCTCTTCCAGTCCTCCATGATGACATCACAGAGCTGGTGGATGTTACAGACTTTGCGCCCCTCTACTATCCATTTTAAAATGCCCCATAGATGGCCTTTTTTAGATAATGCAATATTGTAAATCTGCTTTGAGACAATGCACCATTGTAAAAAGCGCTTTATAAATAAAATTCAATTGAATTGAATGCTTATTTAGGCTCAGATTTAGGCTTTCTAAAAATGCTTGGCCATTACTCTCAGCACACCTATGTCTATTTTATACAAATATGTGTATATACACAAACTATAGACTGACTACTTTACATTGTATCACAGTGTCATATCTTCAGTTATGAAAGTGCGAGGGGTGTAGTCACTTTTGTGAGATACCGTCTACACAACATTCTAAACCAGATAAATGCACTAAATAGTAAGCCAAATGGTAGACCATCAAAGGTGTCATTACCGTATTCCAATTAAATTTAAACAATAACAAAAAGCCATATTTTGCCAACAAACAAGCAATTCATAGTGAAATCTGAGAAGAAATGAGTAATAAAAACACAAGGAAAAAAAAACAAAAACTTCAGCCTCCTCTCAGTAATACCATCCAGAAAACAGTTCACAGAACTTCTAGTACAGCACCAAAATTTGAAGGATGTCGTAGAAACTTGTTACATGTAAGAACAATCTGGTTAGTTGAGCCAAAGCAGTTTATAGTCATAGCATCAATGAATGGTGAGCACAGGTTTTGGCTATCTAGGTCAAATTATTCACTGCAACTGGTAGTTCACTTTGTTCCAACTACAGCAGATACAGACCTACGTTATAGTCATATACAGTAGTATAACACACTTGAGTATGACCCAATTCTGTATTCAGAACTGCCTTGAATCTATACCATGAAAAATTAAGTGCTAAAACATTCCTCAAGGATTCTGGTCCACATTGACATGATAGCATCAAGTAGTTGCTACAGATCGTCAAAGTCAAAATGAGTTATATAGCACTTTTCACAATGGAGCATTGTCTCAATACAGCTTTAAGTATTGAATGCCTAAGTATTGAATTTATACTAAAAGTATAAATGCCTTTATATTATCTTAAAAGGCCAATCCCAAATTGAGCAAGCTTAAGGCCACAGTGGAAAAGAAAAACTCTGAATGAAGAAGGAAGAAACCTTGGCAGCACCAAGACTAAAAAATGGACCCATCCTCCTTGGGTGGCCTAGATGTTAACTGAAATAGTCAAGTTTGTATTAATGGTAAACAATTCAGTTTGATCATATTAATGATGCGTCAGCTGCACATCAACGGTTCGAATCTCCCATTCCCCACATCCCCACTTATCAGAACGTTTTGCCGATCTTCTACTGGCCAGTTTTGGTAAGCCCATTTAAATTGTACTCTCAAGTTATTGTTTTTAGCAGATATGAGTGGCATTATGTGTGGTGTTCTACTGCTGTAGCCCATTTGCTCCAAGATTCAATGTGTTTTACATTCAGAGGCTTATTTGTTACTGCTGCCTTTTCATCACCTCAAACCAGTCTGGCCATTCTACTTGGACCACTGACATCAATAAGGCATTTATGCCCTGCGAATATCACTGTATTTTTCTCTGTAAACCCTAAAAATGGCTGTGCAAATCCTGTGAAAAAACGAGTAGATCAACAATTTCTGACATACACAGACCTGCCCATGTAGCATCAACACCACTCAAAGCAGCTTTTATCACAATTCTGTGATTTATCACGGTTTCTGCCAAGTGACTGACTGATTCCATATTTGTGCTAACTAGTGATTGAACAGGTGCATTTCTGTCTTGAGGACAAGATAATGATAATTGCATGGTGCCTTTTAAAATCAATTTGCTTTTGAGAGCTTCAACCTACTTTACCCAACAGTTAAAATAAATAATATATTATTGTTGAAATGTTAAATCTAGCAAACTACTTTCCAATTTTCAAGGAAAAGTAATGGAAATGTTTGTAGTAAATGTCTTTTTTTCCTGCATTTTTGGGCACATGTACACGCATTATATCTTTTTCAGAAATTGAACATTCTATATTAACATCCTTTTCTGAAACATGCAGGAATTTAATTCGAACAGCTTTGCCAATGCGTGCTCTTACTGTTTACTATAGACTGCTAATAACTTCTATAGCTCTACTAAACACTGAACACTCACGGCTTTCAGGTGGATTTCAAATAGGTTCTGATGTAGCAGATCAGCAGTAAAGACATTTCATAGAATGTGGCATATAGTTCATTAAAAAGCAGAGATGTGTCCTTGTTAATTACTAGAGAGACCCAGCCGGAAAGCATGTGAGGTCGTGCGAGAAAGAGAGAAACAGGGGTTAGAACAAAGTCAGAAACCATTAAATGAAACTTTCATGCTTTCCATGAAGTAGGAGGAGTCCATCTTTTCTCATTACACAGCTAACCAACTTTACAGAGCAGAGTAAAATTTAATTTTCATTTGGTGGGCTGCCCAATCAAGATTCATCGCCAGCATGCCCCTGGCCTCTGGCATGTGTAAACAACTTAAGCTTTACAACTGAGATTACTTTATTAATGGAGAGGGCTATATTTAGATGAGACTTCATCAAACTAATGTTTAGGGAAATGGAAACTCGACCCATGATAAATCTGCTGTCAAAGGACTCCAGCATCAAAGAAATACAGATACGGGATATAGCCACACAATCAGAAAACTGAAGCTTTAAAATAATAGACTGAAAACAGTAAGCACACACCAAAGTCAATATGTAAAAAAAAAATCCACCAACCTTATAATAATATTTCATAAATAAACCGGTTAGATTCATTTTAGAACAGGCTTGAGCTTCCACCTTTCAAAATGTAATATGACATTATAGGAGTATACTTATGCTCAACAAATGTAGTAGGGTACAAGTTTTAGGCTTTAATTAAAAAATATATTTAACCATTTACACTGCTTTTACTTTTTGAGTCTTGGTCCTGCCAAGGTTTCTTCCTTCTATATTTAGGGAGTTTTTCCTTTATACTGTCGCCCTAGGCTTGCTCAATTTGGGACTGGGTTTTTAAGATAATATAATATTGCAAAGCTGCTTTGAGACAATTGTAAAGCGGCATTGTAAAAAGCGCTCTATAAATAAATTTGACTTTGAATTATACTCTAATTTTTGTGAGCAGTCTATAACGCATGGTTGGAAATTGGACTCAAATTTTAAGGTTGAATTCATCATGCCATAATACTCTTTTCCATTGATCTTTAAACTGTGTGAGCTTAGCATATCTTGGCCTTTTCATCCTGTCTGAAAATGTGTTTTTCCGGCTGCTACCTCACAAAAAAACATTTGGGATTAAACTTCTTCCGACTTTAGAAGGGTCAACTTGGCATGAAGCTGACAGATGCTGCTATTGCAGAACTGTAATTGGAGGTCACAATAAATACTTCTTACTGTAGCCCATATAAGCTATTATTCTTATTTTTATACAGTATACACTCTTCCTGTGTTTTAAATGAGTTTATAAATAAAGTGGCTGATACGTAATTATATATGGTCATTATGCCATTGCAAAATCGTTGGTATATCTAATATCATTGTGGCCTTAGACTTAGTATTGTAGGTCATTCGTAAATATGTAACACCAATATGTACAGCTAAAACACAAGCATGGTGAAAAATAAATTAGCCTGTACGTTAGCTCGTACTAGTCGGTGAACATTTAATGCTTATAAGAACATATAAACAGCACATTAAATCTTTGCACACTCCTAGTAAAAAAAACAAATGTTGTAGTACCTAAAAGCACACTCAAATAAAAACATTCTTTGGATTCAGATCTAGTTGGCGCACCAGACTTTTCCATTATCTTACATTTAGGAAGATAATTAAGCTTCTTCTGATTGATTGTACTTGGCTACTTTACAACAGGTCACAAAAGACATCTACAAACCTTACCATTTGATTTTCCTAAAGAAAAACGTCATGGCAAAGCACAAGTGATGCATAATACTACTGATTTATGCTAATGCACCAGACTAAGTAAAAAAACACACTGCAGCAAAAATAGAGCTACCATTTTACATACAGTGGTGTGAAAAAGTGTTTGCCCCCTACCTCATTTCCTGTTTTTTTTTTTTTGCATGTTTGTCACACTTAAGTGTTTCGGAACATCAAACCAGTTTAAATAGTAGTCAAACACAACACAATAATAAACACCTTCTTTTACAAATTGCGTTTTGTTTACTTAAGGGAGAAAAAAACCCACATGGCCCTATGTGAAAAAGTGATTGCCCCCTAAACCACCCTTAGCAGCCACAACTGCAACCAAGCATTTGTGATATCTTACAACGAGTCTTTTACAGCGTTCTGAAGGAATTTTGGCCCACTTATCTTTGCAGAATTGTTACACTATAGGGTTTTCAAGCATGAATGGCCTTTATAAGGTCATATCACAGCATCTCAATAGGATTCAGGTCAGGACTTTGACTAGGTCACTCCAAAGTCTATTTTGTTTTTATTCATTCATTCATTCAGAGGTGGTCCTGCTGGTGTGTTTTGGATCATTGTCCTGCTGCAATGCCCAAGTTCATTTCAGCTTGAGGTCACGAACAGATGGTCGGACATTCTCCTTCAGGATCTTTTGGTAGACAGCAGA
>JAVSBV010158102.1:0-14749 GCA_033117975.1 Parotocinclus spilosoma
TAGCACGTCCCGTCTTGTAACATAGGGCATGTTCGTTTAATCGGACCAGCCGGTTATTAGGACCAAAACGATCGCGTGTGGTCCCATTTACCGGAATCCACTGTAGTTTGGATAACCTGAAACTAATTGCATATTAACAGAGAGAACTTAAGGAGACTTAATATTTTAGAGTAAATGTAACATTCTGAATTGTATAATAAAAAAACAACAGTGAGTCAGGTGGATCCTGTGCACTCAGCGGGACAGATTGATGTACCATGGGCCGATCCGGCTTATTTGTTGGGTCCTAATAAGTTAGGACACCCTGCTGTACTGTATCTCAAAGTCTCTTCCTTACGCTGGATCAGAAAGTTCTTTGCTGTTGTCGTCATTGGCTTTGAATTTAGCCTGAACTCAGACACGAGTTCAAACGCGGCGACTGTGGAACCGGGAATGGAAAATGGGTTCTTCTTAATAGTGCAGGAGTTATTTATGGAAATGGACATCTCCAGGATCAAATCAGGATTCAAGTGATAATAAAGTGATAATATGGGTATTGTTTTGCTCTATTTCATTTGATATTAAGCTTATCTATTAATATTTGCATAGTTTCTGTAATCTGAACTATTCCTTTAACCTTATTTAACTAGACAAATGAAGTTTATTCTTACAATAAACATCTGAGCCACTCGAGAATCACGAGTCTTGTTTCTTCCTGAATTTTTTCCTTGCCACTGTTACCCTGTGCTTGCTCAGTTTGGGATTGGCTTTAGATATTAGAAGATCATCTAATCATCTAATACTGCTTTGAGACGAAGCTCTGTTGTAAATAGAACTAGAAATAAACCTGACTCGACACGATTTAACAGACAAAGCTGGCCATAATAACATAGACAGACGCGGGCCAATAGGAGTCTGAAAGTTTGGACAAATGAAAGAGGAGGTCAAAGTAGACACATCAAAGATTCGCGTGTGTATTGCATATCCTGTCAGGACAGGGCGCGAAGCCAGTAGACACACCTACCCGGCTCCTGTCACCCATTCACCCGGCTCTGATGTAACGAGCTGCCGCAGTGAAACGCAGAGCCATTAAAAGAAGTACTTCATCACTGACACTGCGTTTCACACACACACACGCGCGCACACACGCGCACTCTTTAGGTTGGATTCAACCGTCCAAGTTTCCAAACTTCGTCCCAAGCCACAATTACTCTCCACTCAGCCACCAGACGGACCGACCGAGGGAAATGGGTTCAAGTGCGCTTTTCCTTTTCCACCATTTTCCATTAGCGCAAAAAGCAGCAATCCCAAGTATTTCTTTGAATCGAACCCTGTTTATCCGGCGCTGGCTCTGTTTGTTCACCCTTTGTTCTTCACTGAGGCGTGGAGTACCGTGTGCACTTTTGTAAAGATTAACAGCGTGGTATGCTGGAGTACAGTGTGTTGGTTAGTGCGTTCGGATAAAGAGTACAAAGAGAAATCCGTGAGGCCTTGGCTGCCTTGTGAACGTCGCCTTGTGCTATATATGAAGCAGGCTAGTAAAGTAGTGCCACATTATTAGGTACCCCTTCTTGTTTTTACACTCATCGACCATGTAGAAGCACTTTGTAGTTCTACAGGTACAATCTGTAGTCCATCTGTTTCACTCGTAGGGTCAGGACCCCCTCAGGACCAGCACAGATCAGGCCCTATTTGCGGGGGTGTCGTGGTGGTTCAGACGCAGCAGTGCTGCTGGAGTTTTATATTGTTCCACCGTGTACCTTACAGGATCTTTTAGTCCAGCTGTGACCCTGAGGTGCTTAAAACTCCAGCAGCACTTCTGGATCTCCTCGTACTACCACAACACACACTAACACACCAAAACCGCATCCATGTCAGTGCAGTGCTGAGAATGACCCACCCAAATCCCACATAGTACCTGAACTGTGCTGATCACCATTTCATGCTGTGCAGTTCAACCCCGTACTATATAGGATCGCACCATATGCAGGGATCTGGCATCCTATGGAAATAACTAGGGTGTTGGAACTTTCCCAATGTAGTGCACTGCCTAGTGTACATAAGAAGTAGGGAACTTAAACCCGGACACTTTATTTGGAATATATTTCAGTACATATGCTGTACTAGGAATTAGAATAGGAACTAGAAATGTATCTGTATTCAGGTACTCCTCGTTTTACGACCGTTCAGTGTATGATTTTTTTTTTTATATAACTCAACGTTAATAAACACTAAGCAAAAAACGTATTCTGAATTTGGAATTTCGATTTGTTCCTGTGCTAAATGCAGTTAAGCGATGGCTTTTTGATTTGTACTTTCACTACGTTTTTCAATAAATTACATGACATTTTTAAAACTTTCTTAAAAAAATCATTACGCTGCTGATTTTGCGCTACTCCCCATGCACTTCCCATGTGTTTTGAGCACGTTTAAGGTTAAATCGACGTAAGAGAGATTAGTCTGAACGTTTCCCCATCGTAAACCGGAGACAACCTGTATATCTGACTCACGTCTGAATGACAGAAGTCTAGTACAGACCAAATGGTAACGCTCCATTCCGCCTTCATTATCAGTAAGTGTTTCAAATTTGATAAAAGATGCAAAAAGTGTAATGACCGTATTGTACTAAAGCACCATAGTACATGTTTTAATGTTGCTTTTTAATGTATTATTGTTCAAAATAATACGTCGGATAAAAGTATCTAAACCTCTAGCTCATTTGAAGGTTGACAATTTGTGATCAAGCGAGCACCATCTTTGCATTATTTAAGAAACGAAACGTTTGTGTAGGCACCGTTCCAGATCTAGTGTGTATCAAGGCTCTTTATCAGCATGCTGTTGTGTTGACTTGTAGACAATTTGACCAGGGTTGTCCAAACTTAAGGCTGCGCAATGCAAGACAAACCGCAGACGCCCTTATTCTATACAAATGATGGCATGGCTGTTAAAGAAAAGGTGGATTTTGGCTTTGAGTTAAGTCAGACTTTTTCTTAATTGCATTAATTATGCATATATAATGTAATGCAGTTTAAACAGAAGGCTGTAACCCACTCTGATTATATTATTGCATTGTGAAAATGATCGTTGTGCATGATCTACATTAGTAATTAATAAAAAGAGTGATAACGTTTTTGAAAAATAGGCTATTTAAATACAGCCATATATTAAATGTGCTGACCATCAAACCCCCCACTTAAATATTTCTCTTTTTCGTCAGCTCAAGTCAGATTCCTGGAGAACTGCATCATACCTGTTAGATCATAGATCCTGATGGATTGCGACCAAAAAAAAAATAGCTTCTCCTGCTGCTTTTATTCCAGTACAGATCCAGTCCAGAGCTTTAGAGCAGTGCAGTGAAGTCACTTCATGATAAAAATCAGCTGAACAATAGACTATCCGACTTCCCAGCATCCAGTGTTGGTGTGCATTCAGTATGATGAGGGTGCTGAGTGAGCGCAGTGTGTTTGGGTTGCACTTGATGCCGGTGAAACTGGAATACTTCAGTCTGGCAAAAAAAAAAAAAAAAACAGAGAGAGAGAGAGAGAGAGAGAGAAAAAGCCTCCTCTTCTGCAGTCGGGGGTTGCCAGATTGAAAGGGAGCACCCGTTTTTCCAACGTGTACTTAGTGCAGGGAAATTTGGATTTGTTATGGTTGTTTTCTTGGCTGTGGCGACAGTTTTGTGGGCCAGCCCTTATTTGTTAGTGTTTGGTCTAACATGGGGAAAGTTAGTAGGCGCGAGGGCTTTCTTAAATGTCGGGTCAGAATTCCCTGAATCTTTTATTATTTTTCTGTTATAATCCTTCAAGATTTCCATTCATCTTATCCACGTTTCATGTGCACGAGTTGGCGTTGACTTGTATATATTCTATTTATCTCGCGTTATCCCTCAAGCTTTCTGAAAATGTGCTCGTTTGGTATGTTCTCCCTTTTGCTTCAATGACGACATGCGCTCTGCTCGCGTTGACTCCACGTCCTCGTGCGAAACATTATTTCCCAAGAGCAGCTTGTGATTTTAGTGAATGCTTGCCGTCCTGTCTTCAAGTGCCCCCATAAATGCTTGCAGCGCTTTAAGACAGGGGACTGTGGAGAACAGTTCAGGGCAGTCGGCACTCCGCGATGTTTTTTTGCTCTTGCGGTAGTACCCATGATAAAAAAAAGTATGGACCCCACATAGGAGCACGTTCATTTTCTTACTTGATCAATCTGGCAGCAACTTCTGGTTTTTGTTCGCTTTTCTATACGTCTTCATTTCATTTAGCTCATTTCCGGCGGACATTTGACTCATTTTCTGTTTGATCATATGGCTTTGATGTTTTCCTTGGTCTACCCGTGTTTGCATGTCATTACTTTTCCATTTTGTTGATACTTGGAACCAAGTTTTAGACACAGAAATGTAAGAACATGCATCTTTTGCCACACACCAGTTCGTTCAATTCAATTATTCAATCAATTAAGGCTATGTTTAGTTTCAATTAACTAAGTACATATCAACAGATTAATTCAATAAGGAATAAAATAGAGCAAAAATATGCCTGTCATCACTTTAGGATCTTGAATCCTAAACACAATAGTCCCACCGACGGACGGAGAGTCACTGCCCCATGGTGAGGCCCGGGCATGGTGGGACTGGTTACTAACGACCGAGCCCAGCAGTTCATTAACGTTTGTAAACGCCCATTTCTAAATACAGACTCATTTGTATATTTAGGCCTGTGCCCGAGTTTGTTTTATGTAGCCACCTTGGAATGTATAATTTGCTTTTGCTTGACAGTTTTTTCCTAAACACTGAGAGTTCATACTTGTTCCTGTACTCGACATGAAAAATATACTATTAATTACAATAATTGTGCTTTCATTTAGACAGTTTGATGCACTGATTGTTCCAAAGGTCTAACGCGTGTTTTGGGTCTAGGCGCTTAGTGGAGTCACAATCCGTTTGATCGTTCTTGTACAAACATTTTACCGAATCTTAATCCCAGCCGGTTGTGTTATCTTTTTGTACGACATGCCTACAAGTGCAACAGTTGTTTCTTTTTTGTAATTCATTTAAAGTTAAATTAAATGCAGATGCTATAATCATACCCCAAATTCATCATCTGGCAACCCTTGTTTTAATGCAAAACCACACCCCATGGTTTCCCCTTGATGTGAACAAGACAAAATATATTAGCCGGCCTCCCTCTTTACCCAGTCCTTATTTTAAAAACTGCTCTGATCTTATTTAGTAGCCAGTCAAAACAGTCCGTTGTTCAAATCACGTCCATTTGCCTTACATGGATTTACACGTAAACAAACATTAAACGAAGCTGTTTGCTATGACTTTCTTTTATTTTATTATAAAGTCTGTTGTTTGGGTTAATTCTGAGAGGCTCTGTCAATATTTGGACACGGCACTGCCAGAACTATGCGGGCACCCCTTATAATTAGTGGATTAAATAGCATAATGCTGGCAGATGCTTGAGAAGCAAAGGGTGGCATGCGACATCCGTACACAGTCATTACCGACCTACGGTGTGCCACTGTTAAAGGATGCCACATAACAGATGGCAGCACCTGCCTCAGTCGACTGTAAATAGAGTGATTGTGAAAATGGAAACGTCTAGAAGCAACGACAGCGTTACAGTGACAGTTACGCTACTTTGGATTCAGGGGCAGTAGAAGCAAACTCTGTGGTGTAATAATTTATTAGCATCATCAGCATCTTTTGGTCTTACAGTCCTGCCGTGGACTTTTGGTCCTTTCAGTGTGCCCAGCAGTTGCTGGTCCAGAACGTCTTAGAACTGATACAACGGTAGACCGACCGTACGATCAAAGCAATTGCGAGTTCGAGGTCTTGCTTTAGTTCTGAAGATCTAACAAGCGGTGGCTGTCAGTGCTTGGATTTGACTGCTGGACATTCTGGTCAATAGTCCAGTACCTCAGACACTACTATATTACAATCCTACATGCTTGGTTACAACCTGTCAAACCTTCCAAGATCTCTGAGAAAATGCCGAGGGTATCTCTGCAGTCCCTCCCCTTACGCCCCGATGTTCCTGGGATAGGCTCCAGATCTACGGCCATCATGACCAGAATAAAGCAGTCACTGCAGAGAGGGCGTATGAATGAAGGATGGCGCTTGATCGTGACAGTTTTACAAGTGGGGGAATTCAGCTCGATCCCACGGGAAAGTGGCGTCAGCTTCCGACACCATTCACTGTTCTCGCCGCGGGGAGCCGTAAAGGCCAGCCGCGAGTCCCGCTGAATAAATCTCACTCCAGAAGACGGAGACGTTCATTCTCTCGATTCACTGAGAATCAGATTGACCACAGCAGCGTGAATAGCGTGGAATCGGTGAGCCGCGGGGGGTCCAGCCAGGGATTCAGAGGCCTCTCTGCTTCTTAGCTCGACTTTTAGTGCATTCCCACTAATCGACCAGTTGTTGTTGGATTTGAGAGATGGGCGATCACGCACGATTCAGTTTGCAATTTGATCCGGTAATATAAAATCTCTGTAAGCCTCGTGGTTATGACATTTCTACCGAGTTTCTACATCTGTGCTTGTATGGAAAGACCACAGGACTAGGGTTTCAATCCACAGCATGGCAAATCAGTACAACAACAGTGTTGTGACTGCATACATTGGGGCTGTAACTTTGTATAGGTTAGAAAAGAGGGGGACGAGCGTTTTAGAGCTTCAGTATCCAAAGTTCCACAACGCCCAACTGTTCAACACAACAAATCGTTTTAATACTCTATATTCTGCACTTTTTTACCCAGTTATTCCAATTCAGGGTCATGTGGGGTCAGGGCCAAAAGGATGGAACCAACCCTAGATGGGGCACCAATCCATCAAAGGACGAACAGTCAGTAAGATCAGGACACTTTAGCGCCACCAGCTGATCTTAGATGTGTTTTTGGGTTATGGCGGATACTGGAACAACTGACTGGCTATCGAACCTGGGATTTCTGAGAGCCACCAGAGATTTGACGTGTCTGATGCTGAACGGTCTAATGCTGAGCTTTGCCATTGAATCACGTCGTACACATTTAAAACTCTCATTTATTCCAATTCGCTGGAGACTCGAGATTCGCTCTGTAATAATTTATTTATACAAGAAAAATACATTCGAATTGCTATTCTTTAGAAATAATAGAGGTGGATACGGTGCATGTTGTTTACAATTGTAAACAAGCAGGTTCTTTTAAATGCACGAGTCGGAAGGTTTTTGAGAAGCATTTTAGGGTTTTTTTTTTGTTTGTTTTGCGTTGTTTAGGCTTCAAAAAAAGGGAAGATCTTATCAAATTCGAAATCGATAATCGCCAGAAAATGGAACCGTCAGCACGGTATGGTGATTCGAATCACGGGCAAAATGTATCCCTACAGCCCTACTGAGTGGATCTGCTTAGATCACACCAAGAGCACGGCTGAAGGTAGCGGTGCCTCTGAGAGTCTTCTGTAAAAACCTTTAAGGGGCTCTGAAGTGTGTTAAGTGGGTGTGAGGTACTGTGTGTGTGTGTGTGTGTGTGTGTGTGTGTGTGTGTGTGTGTGTGTGTGTGAGAGTTAGAGATTAGTGGGTTTGCCGTTGTATGGGACACAGAGGGAGTTTTGTGCAGGGCAGGGACCCTAACAGGAAGTCATCCCTTTTCCTTTAGGGTGTGAGATGGGGGTTGTATATGTGTGTGTGACATTTGGCACAAAAAACACACTGTTCTGCAGAGGTGAACGATGTGTGTGTGTGTGTGTGTGTGTGTGTGTGTGTGTGTGTGTGTGTGTGTGTGTGTGTGTGTGTGTGTGTGTGTGTGTGATATTGCCACTCTAGATGTTCAGTGTGTGTTTAGCTTTTGACCTCTTGAAGCATGAATGGACCCCTTTAAGTCACGCAGGTTGATCTTTGTACGTTTGCTTTTATTTTATGAGCCTTTTATCAATTTCCAATCGATTAACCAAGACCATGGCATTTTTTTCCCCGTATTTACACTGGAGCTTAAGGACGAGGTTCCTTTACTTAAATCAGTCGTTCCGTTCTGTTTAACGAAGCTTGCTGTCGGTCTGAGGTGGATCGGCGCTGTGGCTTCACTCTGAAGTTTCCCTCCACGTCAGCAGACCTGCTGTGTTTTACAGAGGATACGCATGATCAAAGTCGTGCAGCAGGGGTGTTAATGCTGCCAGCTATAATCTGCAATTTAGGATAAACACAAACTCAGCCTAAATGACTTCCTCTGACAGGAGGAGGCTCTGCTCAGCTACTGCACTGGGTCCGATTTCCCTTCTCCTGCTAAAATTCCTCCGAACATGCGTCCTGTGGTTGTCGTTTTATTTTTCCTACAAAACGTAACGATAAAGAACATTTGACGTACTTCTGACGTACTCATCCCTTATACCCTGGGCAATTCCTTGGGCCCCAATTCCTTCACCCTAAATTGTACGACCATTTACAGGCTCATATATTATAACGATTTCCACTAGATGCTCCTCAAAGCGTTCTGGATCTTCCACAGTACTTAACAGTTGGGCTTTTTTTAAGGCATCCTTTGGGTTCCTCTGCAACACACCTCCAGGAAGGTGGCGAAACCACATTACTGTTTCTTATGTCAAGTAATGCGACTTCACTTACATGCAAGAAAACTCTAAAAACTTTTTTAAAATTCTGTGCTTATTCTTCATACATTAAAAGGAAAATCGAGTTATGATGAACTTCAGGATAAACCAAACACTAGACAGAAAGCCAACCAGGTAACCATTAGTGGTTTTGGGGAAATCAAGAAAAGAATGAAACCTCTCTAGGCACCACCTTACTGCACAGAGAGTGTAAACATCTAAAGTATGGCTTTAGTTCACTAAAGTAAAAGACAACACTTCTCTGTGTAATAAAAGCCTTACGGTAGCAGCTGCCAAAACCCGAAAACATGGATCTGATTAAACATTATTATTCTCTGTCAAGAAAACAGCACAGCTTTAATTGACTCATCTACCGTGTTATTTGTGATAGCACGTCAGGAACGGGCAACTTAACACCACAGAGCGTACGGTACTGTGCAAAAGTCTTAGGTCACCATTAGATGTATTGTTTCGGCAATGCTGTAAAGACCTATTCTTATTTCCTCTGTATTTTTTTTTTTATTAAAATGCAAGAAGTTATATGTACACCCCCAATCTCAGACACATTTTTTAGTAATTAATGTGGCCTCCCTCGGCCCTAAGTGCATCTTGAATTCTTTTGGGATACTTTTCAGGACACCCCAGAGCTCGTTTTCAGATGTCTTTCATTTCTTTCTCTGCCCACGTGATGATTAATCCTTGATACTTTTAAAATTATTGTGTTATATCCTTTAAATATAGATCCTTAATCTTGAAGTCTATAGTGCTAAATATGAACACGAAATGAACCAAAAAAAAATGAACATCCAAAAATCACCTGTACTGAATCTATAATATTCAGGTCTAGACTCAGGGTTTTATTTTTTCTTGTATTCTGATAAATAGCCTGCGAAATAATTATTATATTCATTTTACCATTGCTAAAACCAACAAATCTAATGGTGCCCCCAATAGTTTTGCACAGTGCTGTATATCAGGCAGCTTTCGTACCTTTCCAACTCGAACTGTACCTTACTAAGCGGATATAATTATAATAAATTATAACACAAAATAGAAACCTGTCTTTAAACTCTGGACGTTGCGGCCGTAAACAGCCAGTCATCGTCGCGGATCCATGCGCAGAGGGCAGCGTTCAAGAGCAGAAGTATGTGAGTACTTATGTCTTACAGTTTACAGGTTGTGTCTCGTTTGCTCTTTGGCTCATGTTTGGACTGGATACGGTTACAAGTCAGTTGATGTGTTTAGAGACTTTTTAGTCTATGTCCCTCGTGTTTTTGTGGACGACTTTTCACTTCTCTAAGTGGTGTTTGTGAGTCTATGTAGCTTTGTACGTATGGACTGTGGTGGTCTTGTGGTTAAGGTACTGGACTATGGACCAGAATGTCCTGGGTTCAAATCCCAGAGATGGGTCCCTGAGCAAGGCCCTTAACTCACAATTGCTTGGATTATAAGACTGTATGAACTGTAAGCCACTCTAGATAAAGGTGTCTGCTAAATGACATGTACCTGTCCTATTGCAAGTAGTACTTTTTGTTCGACCCGCCCTACCTGTATATTCTCTTTGACCTATCACTTTATAAACTGGATCACGTTCACACGTGAAAATACCACTTATATTTATATTTATAGAGTCTATACTTATATTTGCAGAGTCGAGTTTGTGTTGTAAAGTGTCGCCGATTTCCACTAGATGCTCCTCAAAGCGTTATGGATCTCCCACAGTACTTAACAGTTGGACATTCATTTTTAAGGCATCCATTGGGTTCCTCTGCAACCTCCAGGAAGGTGACGAAACCCCATTACTGTGACCAGTATTGTTTACAAGGCTTAATGTTTCTTACACCAAGTTATGTGACTTCATTTACGGGCAGGAAAACTCTGAAAACTTCAATTCGGTGCTTATTCTTCGTACGTTAAAAGGAAAATCGAGTTCTGATGATTAGAACTTGAGAATAAACCAAACACTAGACCAAACGCCAACCAGGTAACCATCAGTGGTATTGGGGAAATTAAGAGAACAATGAAACCTTTCTACCCAGAGCTGAGAGTTTGTGTTGTTAAGTGTTACAGACCATCATGAGTAAGCAGCGTATACTACTTGTGCGTAAAACTAGTGCCCTGGAGATAAAGACGGTGCAGAGCGTTAAACACTCACCACTCTCTTTGGTGTTCTCTGTTGGACTCTAATGGCATGTGAGCAGCATCCTAAGAAAATGGTTACAAAAGGAAGTAATGAACGTCATTATTGCAGAGCATGGTGCAGTTCACGTAGCCCTGATGGAGCTGACGGTGCAGCTTCACAACAGGCGAACAGATCAAGGACTTAAACCAATATCTGTCGTTTACCTTAATAATCTGCGATAACACAAATCAGGTTAAATTAGAGACTCGTGCTGTTTAACACAAAAACACAGGTCTGTGGTAGCACAGTGGTCAAGGTACGCTACTACGGAGCGTATGGTTTAGGGTTCTATCAGTTGACTGTTTACCAAATGGCTAATACGAGTCTGCTGTCACTTTATTAGGTACACCTCTGTGTATTTACACTCCATTAATAACGAAGGACTTTGTAGTCCGGCTGTTTCTCTGTGATCCATGTGTGGATTGTTCTCAGCGGTGCAGTGCTGTATCTGATCCACTTGTACCGGCACAACACACACTAACACACCAGCACCACCACGTCAGTGTCACCGCAGTGCTGTGTCTGATTGGGGTCTTTGAGTGTTTTGTGAATGTACAGTGTCTGCCCAGTCAGCATTATTAATATAGTGTTTAGACAGTGTTTTTTTTTTTTTTTATTTAACAAAGTGACCATTTGGTGGAATCAGTGCCACGATTTGGTTGAGCCATTTGGTGAACCCTAATCCATACGCTCCATAGTACTTTACCTTGACCGCTGTGCCCCCACAGACCTGGCAGTGTGTTTGGATCTTCGCTTGTGTTCGCTTCGCGTTCACTCCACACTTCTGACTGTTTCCCAACCCCCCAAACTTTCCGCAGTTCTTTGAGAGCGATCCTACTGTGCTTCAGGTTGAATCGTAACCAAGTCGTGCCTTGCAATTAATGATGTTTTTGCTCGAGCAGGTTCTACTCGGTCGTTCCAATCCGGCGCGGAACTTGAATCCCTAAAACCTGCGCTCAGCTTCCAAAACATGCGTTTTATCTGCAGAGCCCAGGGCCTTAGACCACATAGACGTGGATTACGAAAGAATGTGCTTGACGTTTCTGTCTCCAAAGCCTCGGTGATCAATCAGCGCAAGCTAAGAGATTAGCGCAGGTATGTCAGCAGTGTTGAATCAGATCTTTGTTCGGAGGTATCGCAAAACACGGCGCGCGCCGGGCACGTCTTGAACAGATATCGGTACCAGAATATATCCACAACCTCCGAACTCGTTATAAGTGGGTTGTCAGTGGAGCTCAGATCGCGCAGTCACAACCCTATGCTGGTTGAAGTATTTATGTGTGGGTCTGGATGAACACTTTGGATCATTGTCCTGCTGGAAGATCTAACAATGCCCCAGTTGTAGCTTCTTGGCACGGGCAAGCTTCCCAGAGCCTTTTGTAGAACACGTCATCACGGATCATCCACCGTACTTAACAGCACTTACCAAATGAAGCTTTTTGCGATTTCCCTTGATTGCATTTCCAGCATTCATTCATTGCAGTAATCTCAATCTGCCCTGTCACCAATCATATCCTGGACTTCACACTGGCCGTCGAGAATTGCAAGCTACTTCTTTTCACCGGCCAGTGGAAGAACCTCAAACAGCGCCAGCCGGCCCGCCCTCCAGACACGGTCAATTACGACTGTAACGCGCCCAACCGGGCCGGTGGCTCCACCGAGAGATTCCCACACCACAGAATGAATAACCATCTTTATCTTTATTGCCAGAAACTCTATATTTGGCCCATTTGACCATCGTGGTCCCAGTCAGATTTCCAGTAGCGCCTAGGAAACTCTAGGCCCTCACTTTTGTGGTTAGATGAAAGGCATGGAAGACATGGGCTGGCATTTAGGTGGGATCTAATTGCAGATCTGGAGACTTGGCAACCCCAAAATCACCAAGCAACTCTCCCATACATCAGCAACCTCCTCGAATCCTTCTCGCCATGCACGCCGGCATGGTGCGCTTCTGTCCCGTTTGTTTGAAAGGTCTTAATTATTACCTAACAGTACTTCACGCTTGTTCTTTGAAAACTCTGCATCTTCTGATCTTCCCACGTTAAGGACGTCCGAGCGAACGGGGCTTCCGTGACACCTTTCATAGTCAGAGTCCTAGTGTTAGGATTGGGCGTAGGCGTAGCAGCACTTATGTACAGTAATAGACAAGTGAATGGAAATAGGGTTTAAAGGTAGTCATACGGCATCAGTGTGTGTTTAGAGACAGCAGGTGAGCGTCTGAAGCTAAGGTTTCAATTAGAGGAAAAATGTGCAGTGCATTTGCGCGCGGCTGTGTTTATGTGCCTGCGAATGCCCGTAACACGTTCGGCTCGTTTGCCTGGACCCATTCACAGGGGACAAGGCAGGGGCGTCCGTCTGATGTACAGCAGGGGCATCTGGTGTAAGGAAAGACTTGAAACGTTTTTTTTTTTTTTTTAACCGTGTCCGTCAGTCTGAGCCTGTTCAGTCTCCCCGACCGAACCAGGGTTCTGCGTGACAGTCCAACCTCTGGACGGCACGTTCAGCTTGGCGCCGTGCACGCGAAGCATGGACTTCATACTGTAATTGTGCTCTGCTTATTCGAAGCCTTAAAATGCTCCGACTTCTTGATAGTTCTTGATATGTGCCAGTTCAGGTTTTCCCAAAACATAGGTGTGTCTGTTATTTGGGAGACGCAGATTCGCTCTGCACGATATCCACGCCAGCGGTAATGCCGTCTGAGAATTCCTCGTCTCCGCAGCGTAGCATATCATTTGGTTTTTACGTTTTTTGCGTCTGCTCTTCCCTGGGCAGAGTCGCCAGGGGTGGGCAGGTGGTTTGGGGTCCGGAGCCTGGTGACTAGCTCTGATCGTCTGTTGATCGGCAGGCCTGGCAGGGGCTGCCGTTGACCGACCTTCATTCCTCAAGCACAGGCAGCCGTTTGTGCATCGTCAGACCTTGCCAGTCCGTCACAGGGCTGGTGACACAGCACCCAGAGATGATTTAGTACACGGCTGTACTCCCAAATTTGGGCGGGCACGGGGGCTTGGTGGGGTAGCACCGCTGCCTGACAGCAAGCAGGTCCCGGGTTCTTTCTGTATGAAGTCTGCGTGTCCTTCCGTGTCTGCGTGGGTTTACTCCGGGTACTCCGGTTTCTTCCCACAGTCCAAAGACATGCGTGTTAGGTTAATTAATAAATCTAAATCTTTATATATATATATATATATATATATACTGAAATGGCCACTGCTGCCAATACCGATGTTAAAATAAGGCCAAATAAAATCCCACAGTCCAAATACATGTGTTAGGTTAATTGATTAAGCTAAATACGGCTGATCTGAGTTATGTATACCCATCAAACATCTGATGGTGTTCGCCCACGCAGACACCAAGGGCGTAGGGGGTTGGTGGGGTGCAATGCATCTCTACACAGTCAGCTGCGAAGCATCTGCGTCTTTCCACTGCGCCCACTGTACCGCCCAGCCATATTTAGACTACACACTGTAAATATACAATCCCACTCAGCCCCAGCCCCCCTCTAGTGGGTACGCAAAGTGTGCATCAAGAGTTTTTTGAAAAGGCTTCGGATCAGGGCATGCGGTGCGTACTGCCAGTCTGGATATGATTAACTTTCCTCTCATCTCTTATAGTTGTTGACACAACTTCCAACCATAGCCGATATAGCCTTATATCCTGCTTTTAAGCTCAGGCATTTTGAGGACGCTTAGGACTAAAAACAAAAAGGGCCGTTCTGCTATTAAGTTATGTCAAACTTGCATAGCTGCCCTTGGCCTTTGTAACGCCTTTGAGTATCTTCTAAACAGCTCCGGGATTCCCCAGACATCTGTTCCAGATCTTCCAGTTATATCAGCCTGTCACATTTAGTTACGTTTGTTCATGTCATATACGGACGTCCAAGAGGTTCAAGGTCAATGTTAGGTCATTAAGAGGCATACAGTCGAATCCGGTTAATTAAACGAACATGCCCTATGTTACAAGACGGGACGTGCTATGTAACATATTAAATGTTTATTAAACCTTTATTGT
>JAVSBV010158130.1:0-14746 GCA_033117975.1 Parotocinclus spilosoma
AAGCCTAGGGCGACAGTGGAAAGGAAAAACTCCCTAAAATGGTAGGAAGAAACCTTGGGAGGATCAAGACTCAACAGTCTTCCTCCACGGGTGGCCTAGATGTTAATTAAATAAATACTAAAAGTATATTAAATTATAGCAAAATTAGGTTAATAAATAAATTAATTAATAATAACATTTATATATACACATATATGTGTATGCCCTCTGGTTTGGATATTCACACCTTTAAACACTGGGTGGCTAATTTTAGACTAAATTACACCTTTAGTGTTAATAAGAAGATTACTAGATTTTAGGCTCACAATTATCCACCTTCATGGCGTCAATTATCATTTACAACAGTACAACACAGAACCATTTACAGCAAATAAAGTATTCTGATTGAGTGTGTCCGAATGCGAATCTCACCCAAGCTATTGGTAACAGGGCCAATGACTACCACAGAAAACAGTTACAACTTAAATATGTAACAGTTACCTGCAACATTTGTTATGAACATAATGAGGATTGTCTAATGCAAGTTCCAACACCACCCCCCCCAAAAAAAAAAAAACCTCTCTCCAAACTGGATTTATGGCCCAATTCGCAAATGTTGACAAAGACAAAACTTGTCTGGCAAGTTTCCTAAAAATAAAATTCTGAACTCTGAACATTTACCTTACATTTACAGCATTTAGCAGACGCCCTTATCCAGAGCGACCTACAATTTATATATTCTTACAATTCATGCAATCATGGGTTACAGGCCTTGCTTAAGGACCCAACTGTGGCAGCTTGGCAGAGGTTGAATTTGAAACCTAGACCAGGACTCTAGGTCCAGAGTCCAGTACCTTAGCTGCTAGGCTACCACAGTAGCTAGTGCAAAAGTAAAAGCTGATGTTTACTTTCAAACTAGTCAATGTACTCAATACCTGTAGCATTTGGGTTATTACTACGGGTAAATTCATAAGGTTACAAAATTATACAACTGATCAAAGAGTCAACAGGCATGTAAATTACAAATGTATATAAATTCTAATGAGTACAACGCAGGTCGCATTAACCCTAGAAATGTAGATCTTGAATGTAAATTCTAAGCAGATGTCCTGATGTAAAGACTAGTATAGTATATTAGTGTAGGTACAGCTTTTTCTCAACTGTTGTGACCAGGGCAGTATGATTAATAAGCTTTATTTTATTCAGCACACAACACTCCCTTTTACAGTGCTTTTACAGTGGGTAACTTTGCTTGTCAACCAACTGACAACCTTGCGAACTCTGCCAACCCAGTCATTTGTTTGTGGGATGTCAAATTCTAAAAACAAGGAATTCAACAAGCCAGATTTGGCTCAGTTTCATATGTCACCAGCTGGCTCTTCAGAATTATACCAGTCTGAGCCAAGGTAAATCTTCTTAAGTCAAATAACTTGTAAGTACATGTAGTTACACTATATTATTAACACAGTAGTTAAACACCGTTGTAAACACTAGTTAATTTTTTAAAAGGGTGGGTAATTTAAGATAAAACATCACAATATTTTCCATTATTAATACAATAATATAATTTACAGCAAAAAATAATAAAATAGATAAGACTTGACTATTAATTATTAATCAAATATTTGTTTTTTTAACACTGCTCTTCAGCATTAATGACCATTCGATGACAGGCACTAGGTGTTATGCCATCAAACTATCTTATATTGAAACTACTCAAGACCGGCTCAGTTTACGTATAATCAGTTAACCCCATCCATGTCTTTGGACTGTGGGAGGAAACCCAGAGCACCCAGACTAAATGTATAAAGACACAGGGGAGAACATACAAACTACACACAAAAAAAGGACCCAAGCTGACTGGTCTAAAAAGTGCTGTTCACACAGGGCAAACCGGATGCTGTGCTGCCTGATCCTTATGGTATTTTGACCAAGCATGTCAGATATTTCATTAGGACTGTAGTGAAGCCTATTAATTTGTGGAGAAATGGGTTATAAAAAGTCTGTCTTTAATACCTACAAATTTCACTAGACTAGTCTTGAACATTATTTAATAAAACAATATACAGCTAGACATGACAATTTCCAAAACTATTCAAGCATGGAATTAACGTCATGACATCGCTTGATCACTTCTAATCCAAGGTTTTTTTCCTTTAGTGTGACAGATTTAATTACGGTTTCCCATTAAATTCAATCCGTATTGAATACAGCTGTTTAACAGTCATCCAGATTATATTTCACTACACTGTGTAACCGCAAACAAAGTCAGCAAAACTGGTAAGCTACCAAAAGGACACTATCAGACCTATAGTACTTGGTGACAAAACTGATGCAATTTACATAATTTCATATGTTCTTTGTTTAGAAATCCAGAGCATTATGCCAGCAGCATAACTTGGCCACTTCACTGGGTTAATGAGAGCCATGCTGGAGATCTGATTTGGCTGATGCAGTATTTGGGCGCTCCTATTAGGGTCTGTGTGGGTGGACACATTACCCACAACAAGAAGTGTCCATCTCCATGTTTTCCCTATTAGGTCTAAAGTAAAGACAATACATTTTGAGCCTGATCCCGTTCATATAACTGATGTCAGTTAAACCAAAACAACCTCCTACAGACTGTGCATGAAAAAGCAGTGCTTATTAAAAACAATTAAACTCAATATACTAGAACAATACAGTAAGAATTAAAAATACCAACTCACTAAGGCCTGATATGATCTGTTCACACCAACATATTTAAGGTAAATGCAAATGTGAATGACTATTACTTCTAGAAAGCACCACATCCTGGCTTACATGCTCCAGTGTTTATTAAATCTAGTTTAGATGTTGCACTATTTATGGTGAATTATTATCCTGAAATAGGAGGGAGTTTGTGTGTATACAGTACTCTATAATTGCCTAATATTTGCTGTCTATGTTACGAGACCTAATGCTTTTGTGGTCCTAATGATTTCAGACAAGATGGTTGTCCATCTAATGACAGCAGATACTGTAAATATTGAGGTATTAATGCCTCTTTCAACTGCTTCCAAAATCAAATACATTGAAATGTAGGGAGGATATAAAATATTAAACTATAGTAGATGACCTGAGCATATCATTTCCCCAAAGTCCTATTATTGAAAATGGGGGTTGGGTGGGCAGTTACCTAGAGATGCACTGATTGTAATTATCTTGGTCGAATCAGATTTAGAGATGTTTCATTTTTTACTGTATGATGACAGCATACAGAAACCTTTTTGTTGAACTTTCCTTTTATGGATACTTTGCTGCCAAATAAACACAACAGGGACTGCCTGGATCTACACTCTTGTTAGCTTTAGCTGTAACCTCATTGACTTTGTTAGCGTTGTCAAATGCCACATATTCAATGGGGTGATTAATTTACACTACATTTACGGCATTTAGCAGACGCCCTTATCCAGAGCGACTTACAGCTCATACAGTCTTACAATCCAAGGAGTTATGGTTTAAGGGCCTTGCTCAAGGGCCCAACTGTGGCAGAGGTGGGATTTGAACCCTGGACCTTCTGGTCCAGAGTCTGGTGACTTAACCGCTAGGCTACCACAGTCCACAATTCAGTCCACGATTCAGTCTTCAAATATCTTGTGAAGTGTGTTGTTCTGATCGTTTTCAGACTCACAAATAGCCCTTGCTGTAAATAATTTGAAGATTTTGCTAGATCCTGACATACTATATCAGCACTGCACTATATGAGAAGAGTTGGCAAGTGTAGCAAAATGTGACAAAATCAAGACTGATCGGCTGGTCACCAGTTTTGGCCAGAGTCCAATCACCAGCCAATTGATTGGTGCCTCCGTAATGAAGTGAACTCTTATACTGCTGCTGGGTGCAGCTCATCCAAAAATCAACTATTGTAATACAGTTGGACACAGCGGAGATTGTCTTCAATATTGTGCCACATTCCACATGTAAACTACAGTCCTTGAATTCATTATATGGCTTGCAGCAGAACATTACATGTCTCAGATAAAGGATATTGATTTGTTGCTTATGCAAACTAGACAGAAAGTGGTGTTCTGTAAACAGTGGGTAACACTACATATACTCTTACTACTGACCAAAAATATATTTTTTTTATTCGGAATAACAGTCAACTTAAGTCAAATCATAACGGAAAAAAAGCCATTTTACTCTTGCTTTATATTCTGTTGGTTGTGATATTATGATTATCTGAATTTATGTCTGAAGTTTATTTTAAACAAATGTACTGGCCATGATCCAGTGGGTATTGTGTATGCAAGTAAAAACTACTGGTTATAGTGGGAAGTAACTCGAATGAATGTTAAACAACATTTTATTTTAAAAGAATTATTGCATCTGTTTTTTTTCCATATCTTGTTGTTGTTTGTGGCACTCTAATGGAAGGCTTGGTTAATAAATCGTTAAATAATACAGCTGAACGTTAAACTCAATTTTGAAAAGTTTTATGGGTGCAAATTTGAATCAGTCAGGCTACTCACTGGAATAATCAAAACATTTGTTGTTTATTTAGTTAAAAAAAGGTAAATTAGGTTTGATATTTTAGTCGTAAACCATTATATTATAGGTTTTTGTAAAATCCACAATTTTACAATAGTTGAGTAATAGTAAAGTCACAATCAGACTTTACTTTAAGAAATAAGAGCAGCTAATGTAGAATGATATGCAAATGTTTATTAATACTAAATGGCACAAATTAATGTTGATATTTTTGTTTATTTATGAGAAACATTTTCTTTCCTAGACTGATTTAATCAAAGGTACGAGTAGCATTGTAATTAAGTATTTGGGTATTCTTTTTTTCCCCCTTTTGCTACTTTGCCCACCTACTTATATTAGCATGAACATGGTCCAGATTTACCATAGGTGGGTAAAGGAGAAAAAGAAAGCCAAACTACTAAATGTGAGGTGAGTCTTTGTTTCTGACTTTTACATTTCCTCTCCTCCACTGCCCACCGTTTTTAGAATAAAAGTAACACCCACTTTATCGCAGCTACTGCAATAGTTACTGCGATACCAAGTCCGTTTTTCAGTTATGATTCAGAAATGATACAATGTTCCTGCTGTTACATGCTACATACTTTTATCATTCCCAGCACGTGTACAAGTTTTGCAGAAACCAGCGCACAGTGGTGCTCAATTACATAATTGTACTTGAGTGTTTCTGAGCCAACCCCGCACAAATGTGCTTCCGAATGCAATCATGGTTTCTCATGTTTGACATGCGCATCCATGATTTTCCAAGCTGTTACCCTTAAAACCCAGTTTGTAAATGAAATGCCTGCAGTTTAGGCATCCAGTATACTGTAAATCTTAAATCTAACTTTAAGATTTGCTTTACTGTGCTTCTGATAGCTTATACACAGCTATTACTATATTACTATACTACTATTACTATAACTATTCAGCACCTATAAAATTACCTTGTTTTTCAAACAACTGGAAATATGGCTGCACTGGTAAATCTTGTTTTTCAACCCCTTGTTTCCTACAAATAGAAGAACTTACACCTGACCAAGCTGCTAACTCTCTGTAAAATAAAACCTATAAAAACTTTGAGGTTATATTTGGATACATTTATTTTTATTTAATTTTTAATAAATATTTAATATTTATTTCAGATATTCTGGATTGGACACTGGAAAAGCTACAAACTCTCAAAAACCTAATTTAGTCCCACTGGGGATCTTATTCCTGCCCGGAAGGTAAATGAACTAAACCTACTCTACTCCTGGTGCTTCCTAAAGGATCATAAATCACTTGAGAGGAACAGAAAACTGTGTTGTAATCTACAGCAGAGTGGTGTATATACCTCTGTGACGTCCATGACCTTGATGGCTGCCAGCTGTCCTGTTTTGACATGTCGGCCCTGTAGTGGAGGAAGAGAAAACAGTCAGTCTTGTGTCAGTGCAAAAATATTAAACAGAACATTTTGGCTTTTGACAGATATTCAGCAGATTTGGACGTTTAGAAGTGGACTGGACAGTTGTTCCACAAAACAAATGTCATTTCTTCATATACTCAAAATGGAAAGTGACGTCATGAAGTGAATATACATGTTCAACACAGTGATCAGGCCTATATATTACCTATATATTACAATATATTACCTATATATTACAAGTTACACAGACACCACAAAAAAGGGTGTCTGTAAAAGGTTGCCTCTTCTTAATGCTGGAGCCAGAACAATAGTTTCAAACGGTTTAAATAAACCTTAATACAGGGTATTTTAAGAAATATTCCATTCACACCTGTTATTTTTTTTATAAATGTTAATATTTCCCAATTGTATGTTGCAATTTCTTTATTTTCTAAAATATAATTTTTGCCTGTTGCTGAGCTTGTACATGCGTCTAACTTTTTCCCCAGGTAAAATGTTCAGTAAAACAAGGATTTCCTGTAGCCTACATTAATATCTATAACTATTATGACTAATAACCAACTTTTAACTATAATATGTATGACTAATGTATGACTGTAGGTTTATTTAACAACGATACCTTTCACACCCACCACCTCCAGGGTTTTGGTTTCCACATTGGACCTTCTCTCTCATGCCCTTAACCCACGCATGTATTGGTTTCACTCATCTGTCCTGCATTTCCTTTCCTAAGTCTTCTGCCATTCGCAGCCCTTGCCTAAATTAGTTGTGAAGCCATGAGCTTTTAGATTGTTTGTGCTTTTCAACAAATTATTCACTCGCTGATCCAAAGTGGCATTAACCTTTCTGAGTAAATGTTTGTCTCCTATTCTCCATCAAAAATACAGGAATATTTTTTTATGAAATGAATGTGACTACGCATGCGTTAAAAAAGCAGTTGGTTCTATTTCGTTAAACAACTTTAGAAATGCAAAAAGAAAAGTCAAAGAAAGTTTCTAGATTACACAAATGAGATGCAAACTCAATTATGGTGATTGAGTAGCAAGTGATAAACTCAAGAGGTGAGCAGAAGCATATCAAACTGGACGAGGGTGACACAGTGACTGTTCGGTAGGGTTTATGGTCACCCAAGACTGCCAAAACATACTGACTATGATGGGGCATGGGCATGATCAGATTGTCCAGCAGCTCTTGTGGGATTCTTTGCCACCCTTTCTCCAGGGAAACTTCCAGCTCATTATGTGTTGTGGACGGTATTGTACCACTATAGGGTCTCAAGATCTAACAACAGTCAGCAATCCATTTCTGATGGCGTAGAGCTCGGTACAACCACCAATTCTGATGCCAGACAGACCAAACCATAATTCCACCACCACAAGAGGAGTCCCTTTCTCACATGAAACATGGATTCGTCCAGATCAGGACACAAAGACTGTCAGACTGCAAACTAAACCATGACTCAGAAGAAGACTGTTGACCACTCATCATGGGTCCAATGACTATGCTCATCATTCCACCTTCTACAGGTTCTTTGGTGTTCATCAGATAATGCACACCACTGGTCACCGGGCATCCAGTCAAACATAATGAAGCCAGTTTCATATGGCCTGATTGCATATTTGTCATCCAGTGGCAGCAAGAAACTGTTCCTAAAACTGTTGCATTGTTACACCTGCTCCTTCTTGCCAATAAGGTTAAGCAGTGGACATTCTGATCTCTTGCTGTTGTGGCAGATGGGCGACCCTGACCCTGTCTTTTTCGTACTGTTCCAGTCTCTGTTCCATTTCTGTTCAACTAACTTCAAGATGTCCTGTGGCTCTACAAGCTTCACATTCAAGCAAATCATGTTAGAGGCATTTCAAGGGCTGGAGAAATACAGGATGTGATCAGAGAACGTTCAGGTACTCTCGCACTTTCAGCCTTTTATATAGTGCATTTTTAGCAATTGATTTTTTTTTTTTGCAGCAATTAGTCCTTTTTGCATCTCATTTTAGTTATAGAACAACTTTTTTTTCACTTGTCGTTTGCTTTTCTTGTTTAATAATAAAAAGATCAAATGATCAATTTGTATTTATTTTGAAATATACCCTCATTTGTGTGAGCAGTTTGTAGAAATAGACCCCACCTCACTACAAAAATATAAATACCCATGAAAGTCTATAATTTTAATAATATGAAATATATAATACATCCATTAATATGGATTAAAAATGCCTTTGAATGTGTGTTTTAGGCATGGCCAGAAAGCTAAAGGTTTCAGTTTTAAATATATATGCATATTACTGTAAACAACAGAGGTGAGTCCTATATTTTAAAGCATTTACATTACTAGATGTCCCTACTAGATCTTCCCTTTTATCATGTGAACAAGTCCACTTTTACGTTTGACCCCAATCCTGGGCCTCTGCAGAAACATTCCCACACTCTCTGCACTGCTCAAGCAACAACCCCCCACCCCCCACCCCCAATGCTTTCACTGAATTGCCCTGTCCTCCTCTTAGCCTTGCCTCCTCCCTAACACAAACATACCCAAAAATAGAGAGCTTCTTCCTCCTTTAGCTACCCATGTACCAGTTACCATAAGAAAATCACTACTATTTGCATTGATGAAGATATAATTTGAGACCAAAAAAACCTCCTTTGCAGAGATACCCATATGATCCTCAGAACACAATTACTTCAAATCTACAGGCATGCATAGACATGTACTCCGAGACATTTAGCTCCATCCTGGAAGGGAAATGTGAAGGGAAGAAAAATATGGGACACAGTGGGAAAAGGAACCATTTGAGACCAGTAAAATGCTTACGAGTGTAAAATAACCCTGAAGAGAGCGGAACTCCCCAAACAAGCCTGATAGGTGGCAAAAAGATTTAAATAATATGAGCAGACCATCGCGCCAGCTCAACATTAGGCAAACAAAGCAAAATATCAAAGTATAATCCTGTCATTCCTGTTGTGTATTAAAGACCATTAATGATGTCATCCTGCCTCAAGCAAACAGATTCTGTAAAGTCACTGGCTGAGGAGAATTCATGTGAGGAAATGGATAGTGCGATAGTGATATAACTCGGTTTCCAATTAGATGTATTCATTATTTTGCTTGTTTTTTTTCATAAAAAAAAACATTTACAAATAATTGTGATATAGTATTTCATGCATTATTCTTGAGTTATAAAGAGGTTAAAGTTTGGAGAAAACAGACGATTAAGCCAGATCTAGAACAGACAGGAGGTTAGCGATGTGGTTCGAAATGTTTTGTCTGGCATCTTTCCCAAGGAGAAGAGGGCTGACTTCATGCTGACTGCTACATTGTGGGAAGACTCATACATTTCATTATTTTTTATACCCCATTAAACCAATTCCGGGTCACAGAGAGGCAAAGTCTAACCTGCAAATAGGGAACCAGCCCTACAGTGCCACTCAATCACAGGACACGCGTGCACTAATGCACACGGGGACATGTAAGAGACACCAGTGTACCCAACATACGTCTTTGGAATGTGGAAGGAAACCCACAAATACATGGGAAGGACATGCCAACATAACATTTGGTCACAGAAATGGTGGCCTCTGGAGCTGCTGCTTAGCCAAGGTGTCACCCAATGTGGGGTCAGGAGAAGCAAAAACACTATTTAGGTTCATTTTGGAGAACATGGAGAGCAGCAAGTAATTGTGCAGTTCAATCAAAGCCATGTTGTTTAAAAAAATTGAAAAAAAAAGATGTTGGGATGATTACAATCTACTCGCCATGTTATAGCGAGGAATACATCTTCTGTTGAAGCCATGAAGTTGAGTCATGTCATCCTAATTGCCAACTAAATCAATTTCAATGACAAATCACCTTTAGGACGAGGCTTAATCCTTTTTAGATGAACTGGCACTTCAACAATGACAAAAGTGTAATAAAGAAAAAAAATAAATACGTATAATTAAAAAAAATATATGATTTTACCTGCTAAATTCAAATAAGTTGAGAGATTACTCCATGAATAATACAAATTTGGCTAAATAAAACAGGCAATTCGTACTATGACAAGATCGTTTAACCCTCCATTAAGAAAAATGCACATTTTAAGAATTCCCTCTTAAAGCCAAGCATCTTATTACCAGTCTGGACTGCAGACAACTGAAAGATGTACATGCAAACGCTGAATTGTGAGCTCATTGCCTTTGGTAATTCATCCTTGAGTCACTCTCTTTTTACCAAGCTGGAAAAGTAGTACCAGATGGGATTATGTCATTCAGGCTTAATGGGTCTGAATGCACTTAAAAACCATTTCACAAACTGTATGAAATTGATGGAACATGAGGCTTTAAGGGTGCATACAGGAAACCAGTTAAACCCTAGGGAGGAATGAGATAATGACTGACAAAATCCAGATTATGTTCTTACATCTAACTTTACATCTACTGTAACTGCTTCAGAGCTGTCTGCATTATCTTCACACTTTCATTCTATTGGCAAGACTTACTCTCTGTACACGACTTTGTGAACTGACACAGTGTCGGTACTGTTCTGCTAAAGGCTGTCTAGAAAAGGAAAAGGACTTCTTCGCGGACTCTTTTTGTGTCTTGGGTCACACATGACAAGCAGTGTCTTAGCTGGAAGGCTCATCCAAGCTCCATTATGTGAAAAGCATGTTTAACCTTATACCTGACACGGACCAGTAAATGCCATACCAACATCAAATCTAAGGTCAGCATAAACATCTCCCAGGTATTACCAAGTCGTCCTTCAGTAATGCGATCATTGGGTTTACATCCAACTTGGGTAATCAAAAAATGCCAAAAACCTGAGATTTTAAATGACCCATGACCTTGCAACCAGCCAAAAAAAAAATCGCACAGAAAAAAGTAACAAACTTTAAGTTAAATCTCAAAGCAAATTCTTAATTTCCTTAATCATATTCTGCATTTCTCCACAAAAATGTTTAGTAGCCAATTCAAAAGCACTGCAACATTTTATGGGTTGCCAGATCAAACAATAGAATCAAAAAATCAGATCTATGGAAACAAGCCTGAAGGTAGTGAAGCACCTTGGAATAAGCAGACCTGGCAATCATGTTCGCTTCAGCTGACCGCTTTCAAAACAGATGTATAACTTCAGACAGGCCAGGACATATATAGGGGGAACAAAAGTATCCACAACTGTCTAGGTCTCAGGGCAACGGACATATAATAGCGTTGCTGTTGGACCGCTGAACTTCCCTGAGGAAATACCAAGGAAGACGAGTCATTCTGAATGCTAAACCACAACCAAAAAGAGAAGCAGCATTCCTTCTTAATAAACTAGTTACAAATACCACAGTGGTAGCACATATACTGTTTGTGGGCCTACACATTCTGAAAATGCTACATCCATGTTTTTCATATAATTGACATTTACATTCATGTATACGCATATCCATACACCATTTTTACTCTGTAGCTGCTTGTTTAAGGCATGGCAAGTTTATTTGTATAGCACCATTCATACACGAGGCAATTTAAAGTGCTTTACAGAATTTTAAAAAATGTCAGATGAGGCACACAGATTAAGCATTTGCAGCCCTGTTGAAAAGCAGGATGTGCTGAATCCAGATCAGTGGGTCACTGCTAACAAGACTGCAATACAGAAAATTAATCACAAGCAATACAGACAACAACAGTCGTCTGACTTCTGCACTGCCTCAGCATAACACATTCTCACTTTGTAAAGCCAAATTCAAGCAAGAAGTCTTTTAATTGATTATTTTTTTGATTGATTATTATTATTAAAATATTTTATTTTTGTCTCGGTGTTCGTTAATATCAGTCCAAAGTAAAAAAAAATTAAATAAATAAAAGTATACTTCAGATTACAAAAAGATAGCAAAGCACCTTGATTTAATCCCACTTATGGTGGTCAAGGTCACAAGGCAGAAAGAACAAGCCCCACCCAGGACTTGAACGCTGACCCTCAGGAAATGCCATTTCCAGCAGCTGTTCTTAGTCACCGGAGTCATTACAATGTGAGAAACTAACCTTAATGGTTTCCTAATCTCATAACGGTTCTAAAGGTTTTCCTTAATGCTTTGTTTAAAGGACTAAAACATGTGGCAATAACATTTGCATAACAACTACGTTTCCATGACGTGGAGAATTGTTATACACGAATAATGTGATTTACACATGCCCTCTTTTTTCACTTAACTGGTGCTCCACTGAATTTACAAATTAGGCCAGACTTTTTTTGATTGCTTGTTTCGCAGATCCGCCGACATCATTTTGGAAGAATACAAAAAAGAAATGTAAAAAAAATTGTGTCAGGGGGATTTCGCGGATCTGCTGCAAAATTATTATTATTATTATTTTTTTTTTTTCGCTTTTTCCGCCTTCCGGTGGAGAGCCAAATGGTATTGTTCTGTTGATTTATTTATTTTTTCCAGATTCCCTTTAATTTAATTGCAGGTTAAATCAATTTTATTTTTAAATAAAAATTTATTTTTATTTCTTCCTTCCTCCTTGTATTGATTCCACATAGTCCTCGAGAAATTAAAAAGTGCTGAAAAATAAAGATTTATTTTTTTTTTTTTCTTCCTCCTCAGTAGATTGTTAAGTAGGGACATCCAAGGAACAAACAAAACAATTAAAAAAGTCTGGCCTTAAGTAAATTAAGTCTGACAAGTGTGACCAAAATCCCACAGTACAGATAATTTTTAGAAGAGTAGCCATATATGCTTAAGTCGTTTAATATCATAGTTGACTCGGCATTCAATCACTGTATTCATACTGTCATTGTATCAATCTAGGCTTGCAACTAAATGCATGTATTCATTTAAACTGTAGTACATAAACAGACTTCTGAGAAAGACTAGTCACAGAAAACGACAACCATGTGAGACCACCATAATTATCAAGCAGCAACATAGTTGTAGCATGAAGTGTTTAATTTAACTTTCCTCATGATGTGATTAATAAGCATGTACACTTTGTCATAACAATGCTAACATGATATATAGGTGCAGACTAAGGAATTGGGAAGGGAATTAAGAATTGAGCTCAGCTTTTATGTACATGTGGGTTTTCTCATTATTTCATTATGTTCTGTTTATGCTCTCAAATTTCTCTTCCTGCAACACCACAATCCATTTGGGAGGAAAAGTTCTGATCTGTGTTTGCAGGTTTTCTCCACGTCCCTCGTTTCTGTTTTTCTGTCAAATCCTGCTGTTAAACAAAATGCTGCTCAATAAACTGTAAGAGTTGGCCTCAAAGTGAAAGGCAGGAATTACGTAATAGCACTTGCGTCTCCATCCTTTGTATCCTCTATTTCTGTCATCACTGGAGGAAAGATTCTGCTGGAGCATTCGGGACTCAGCGCTCCAAGAAGATTTCCAAGTGATTTCATCACCCTTCTATGACTTCAAAATAAAAGTCCTACAATCTGGGGACCGACGTGCAATATTTCAAGTACGTAACCAAAACCCAAAATTAACCAAACTAGATTCAAAGTCAGTGTGATATAAGGACAATATGCATTATAATATAGTTTGAATTTGGATCTAGAGTGGATTGAGAGAATGTGAAGGTTGTCAGAGTACAATCAAGCACACTGTGAAAGTAGTATGACAAATGTGTCAGAAAAAATATGATCTCCTCTGGCACATTTAGCCCAATCTGGCACAATTATTTCAGGATGTTTTTCATTCAATCATTTCGAACGAGCACACACACAAACACTCACACTCGCACAAAAACACACGCGCACAAAAACGCCCTGATCAATTATAATTAAAAATAACTGGATATATTAAATCATTAAGAGACCTGTGCTTTACATTTTCAAATTAAGACAAGAGAGAAGAGTTTTATGGCAGTGGCTTCAAAATTCCATTAAATCTTAATTAAGTATTTCCCATCAGTAATGTGAATCCCAAGCAGTGTTTGAGTGCATGCGATGGACCTTTCTGTAAATCCCACTTAACTAACAAATGATTTCCAACCCTGAATTCTTATTACATCAGCCTGACTTGGCTAGTGTGACCGCCAGAAACAAGGTGCATGATGCCAACGCCAAAAACTCTGTACAGTCATGCCAACTCCCCTTTCCCTTTGATGTTTGGGCACAGCTATTAACGCACACCAAATGTTATCAGTTAAGGCAGCCACAAGGCAACCGAAAAGATAATTCTATGGTGGGTCAGAGTTCACAGGTGCAAAAACAGGGGATCTGGTTTCCTCCCTCACAAGCACTATTCTCTTCAGGATCAACCCAGAATAATTTATGACATGTGATAATCTGTGGATGGAGCTGGTGGGGGACAGATAGCGCTACAGGAAGGAATGCTATAGAGCTAAAACAGGAAGTGTGAGAATCAGTCTGACAATAAGGGGAAAAATGAAGGGGTTGCATATGGTAGTTAAAAGCAGCATACAAACAAAGCATAAAATCACAAACACGAAAAACAGTAAACAAAATGTGCAAAATATTTCATTGACGCATTTCATTGTGCTTGTTTTCTGTTCAAGGACTCAAGGTTTTTATTTGTCACTTATATTTGTAGTTGGTAAAAAAAAGGCAGTGAAAGGCAAAGTGGCTACTCCAAAGACTGTGCAAATAGATACAGTCGAATCCGGTTAATGGGACTATCCGCTTATTAGGACCAAATCCTAAAGTACCGAAACAAATCCTATTATATACGTGTAATGTTATTTGCTTATTTGGACCAAAAGTCTGTTTAATCAGACCAAAGAACGTGTGCAGTATGTAATATCCGTAAAGAAACTTTTCTTCTCTGGCATCACTACCCGAAAACTCGCGAGTTTCTCCCCAGCTCTCTACTGCCACCTACAGGTCTTTGCCTAACATTTCCATTTACTACAAAAAAGAAGCCACAAGTCGCCACTTAG
>JAVSBV010158140.1:0-14745 GCA_033117975.1 Parotocinclus spilosoma
CTCTCCACCCTGGGATTGAACCTGGGACCTTCTTATTGTGAGGCAGCGGTGCTAGCCACCGAGCCACCGTGCTGCCCGCAACATGCTTATTACTTGTTAATGCAATGGCAATATTTATTTTTACATGACTAATAAAAATGTGCGTTTGCTCATCCAGTAAATGTTATTCTTTCTAGCTTATATTTTAAATGTACTAAAGAGCACTGCCTGTATCAAATCTATTTAAAAAAATTTATGGTTAAATAATTTATAGACACCTACCAAGCTGTTTCAGTTTGTATTGGTACTTGATATCGGCAGATACTTAAGCTTCGGGTATTGAAAGTAAAAATGTGGTATCGGTGCATCTCTACATTAAAACTATGAAATTATTTATTGCAGCTGGTTAAAGTTTAAAGTGTATGTTACACTGTGTATGCAAGTTGTGTTAAATTAGGTTCAGCACAGCATATTAAAGCTAGAGGTGCTTCACATGGTCTATAAGTCAGAAAGTATGTACTTAACCACAACAGTAACTGTGTAGTGTACACATTCATAGACACTTTCTCATTCTGTTTGCAAAATATTAAGCTTTTAATAATCCTCACAGCAAATTGTTGGTCATTCCTGAGACCCATGCCGCCATTTGCTTGTCAATGCTTGTTGCTGCAGTGAACTGTTGGGTTTAACATTGCGGGGCAGCATGGAAAGTTTGATTCAGAGTGGTTTAGCAGAGGTGTGTGGACTGATGAATCATGATTGAGTTGCGTGAAGTTGGTCCAAGAAATGTCAGTTGAAAAATACAAAACTAAATGGAAAGAGTTGTCATGGTGTGAGTAGTGTTTTCAGCTGGTGATATAATAATGCTTTCCACAATTGATTTTTTTTTCTAATACTGCTATGCTAATAACTGTGACAAGCTTAAGCTTGAGAATAGTTTTTATGTTCTAAACTTAATGTACTTAAATTAATGCAGTAGTGCCAACAGGACTCTCTGCCAGTAAGTGTGTGCAAGTTGTTCTCATTGTTGTTACGGGCACCGCCCTAGACAATCATAATTTTCATATTTACAGTGATATGATTCCGACTGATTGATACTTTCTGTGCGATATTTCTTTCATTTTCTGTTTCGCTCTGTATATAGTGTATATAGTGTATATAGTTGAACGTGTCGTGTGTTTGTACCGATATAATAGTTACCGTTTGAAACCACAATTTGCATTGGTAGTTATCAGTAAACCCTTCAAAACGGCCACTTGTTTTTGCTTCTGTGTATTTTTGTCTCCTCGTTCAGTAGTACACCCCAAGCTAACTGTTGTTACCACTCCGTATTTCATACCCCAAATCAAACCCCAAATCAGGGGTCACAACAATTGTCTACAATAAACTAGACTTCGACTTTCATCAAATGAGCCTCTGTAAGCAATTTAGCACATTAAACATCATGTACAGTAGATGGCGCCATACTCTAACATTGAAGTTGGTAAGTAAGGGCCCACATATTAAGTCCATCAGGGCAGCAGATACATATACAAGCAAGTAATGTTGGATTGTGTTTTTGCAAATTCATAACTTCTAATCGAATATATCAACTCACATTAGGACAAGTTAATGTTTTGCTCTGAAAAACATGTGGTGTGTAATTGAGATAACAAATCAGATCCTTATTTGTGAAAAGATTTTCTTTTCCAATGCACAGATCAAATCTTCTAGAGTACATCTGGTATTGATAAAACATTTCAACAGAAAACTACAACAATTTACAGTTGTGTTGAATACTAGTGTAGATAAAAAGATCCAGAAAACAACAACACAAGTACAAGTATGCATATGTCACAATAAGTAAGCATGTGCACCCCTTTGTATGACCTGAATTTCCACATTTAATTAATCATTTATTAATAATGAAATCCCTCCCCTTCCAATAATTCGGTCTGGTGTGCCCACCTTTTATCTGCCAGTCAAGAAACTCTTGACTATTATTGCAGCACCACCATTTTTACATTATTTAACAAAGTTTTAAAAGCAGTTTTCCTACATACTGTAGTTCTTTCATGAATGTTTTAATATAGCCATAGTCAAGCAGATATGAGGATTAAAAAAATACCTTAAAGACACTGATGCACTAAATAACATATTTATAGACTATACATAGTTGATGTTATAAGGGCCATGTGGTTAAGGTACTGGACTTGAAGGTCCAGGGTTCAAATCCCACCTCTGCCACAGTTGGGTCCCTGAGCAAAGCCCTTAACCCCCAATTGCTGATTATGCAACTTAACATTCTTAATAAGTATAGTTTTTGTATTGGGGTAATGCTTATGTTTGTGCTAATGCTAGTAAAAATGCCTCTATTTTACATTCTTTTTTTTGAATTTGAATACTGCCATAGCTCAGAGATTTATAACAACTGTATTTGAAGACCAAAGCAAATTGATGGGTTTGATTCACATCCACAAATCCTAATAAACTCTGAAATATGAGTTATTTAAAGATTCATTGTTTCACTTGAATCAGTATGTCCTTTATATGATTTGTAATAAAAGACAGTGTATTTATTTTGATAAAACAATATCAAATAGCAAGAATTTTACTGATGTGGTCAGACTTTTGGGCCATTCTGTAACTGTAAAGAAAACTATTGTTAAGCTTTAGCTTGCATTTTGCTACAGCGACCTGTTGGGATGCTTGTATGGCACATCACTATACCACGGTTGAATCCCGGAGGGCCTTCTGGCTATATCGGGCTTTATACAGGCACAATTGAGCTGTACTTGACAGAGAAAAAGGCCAGGCAGGGCAATCTCCCCAACCTTTGCAACAGCTGCAACAGTGACAACTACCCAACCCCTGTTCAGGGTACATTTCTCACCAATGCCCATTGAGATCCAGACTCATGCTCCAGAATACCTGGGGACTCCAGAGGACCCTGGGAAAAAGCCACTTCTTAAGGAGATTTGCCAATTCTGATGTGGGTCTGGCTTCGTGTTTGGTTCACTGGTAATGCATAGAAATTTGAATTATATTTAAGAAAGTGTTGTCATCAGAAAAGCCTTGAAAACACCTGGCAGGTGTTAATTTGTTATTTCTGATTGCCTCATGACCTTCCTTTGATCAAAGCTTAATATGCTTGTTAAACATGTGTCCTTACCAAAGGTAATGATTAATGAGGTTTATATTGAGCAGGATCATTTTAATCAAGCCTGACTGTGTTCAATCTGTCACCTGTTTATCATTTAAAATGAGTTGCAAGTACGATAGGCAATTCATGTTAGATTAAAAAAGCAGAAAATGTAAAGTGTTATTTGCTATGTGTTAACTTGGTGTTAATTAGAACTGAAGCCACTTGTCCAATCTCCTTTTACAAAGTTGAGCACAAAATGTTTAATATGTGGTTATTGGTTCCTCACAGGAGGTGACAAGTTAGCCCAGGTGTAGTTCACACTACTGACAGCTACAGCTCTAACACCTAGCATGACTGACAGCAGCCCATGGGCTCTCGCGACTTTTGGTAGTGGAGGAGGGAGACCTCCATAAAGTTCAACAATCATAGTTCTCCACAGTATGTGTTCCCAAAAGGAACAAAATGCTAACCTCTGAGCCCCACAGTGTGTTTACTTAATGTTAATGAATAAACCAGTTTTAAAAAAAAGAGCACAAAAAGAGTGGGTAACTGTTTTCTTACAGAAAGAGCATCTATGCTTCCTATTTCCTAGAATTTGTTACAGTTGAAAAATTACTGCCGTGGTAAAATGTGTTCGTTTTGTCACTCTTTAGCATCAAAGGCCATTCAATGACAAAGACCTGGTTGCATCAACACTTAGTCATATAGTCATAGACACTGCTCACAAAAATTAGGGGACAACAAACATGAATATGAAGCAATTAAAAAAGAAGCATTTGATGTTATTCTATTAAACACAATAATCAGAAAAGCAAATAAAAAGATAAAAAGTCAAAGTATGTTGCTTTATATATATATATATATATATATAAAATGTATAAAATGTATAAATGTATGTGTGTGTAGAAGTTCTACAAGTTATGTGTATATATAAAATCCTAATGCATTCTTTACCAAGAATAGAAAACTTGAAATTTACATGTATGCAGATGGGGGGCATTCAACTGTTTCTAAAATAATTACATTACTTCCCAGCACTTAGCAAGCACTCACATCAAGAGCAAATTACAGTTGGGCCACACAGAAACATGGATTAAATTTACAGCCCCCAGATTAATAGTCTATTGTTTTGAACAAACTGCCAACACTGCCAGCAGTTTTACTTTTATTTATACAATACATCAGAAATCTTGACCTGTGTTATTCATCTCCACTTAAAAGATGATGAATTGAAACTATGATGTTTGGTAGACAAAATAAATATATCATACATAAGCCATGCCAATAAAGTTACCATATCAGACATGATGTAGATTGTTGAGGAACATGAAGAGAGTCATAATAGAGCCAGTGAGCGACTGGTAGGCTGTTCTTATTTCTCCTGTACGTGAGTAGAGGGAGGAGACAGAGTAGATGAGTAGAGTGAGAAAGAGAGAGCCGAGTGAGAGCAAAGCAGCGCTTTGTTTGTGGAGCAGACTGGGACGATGATGTCAGGCAGGTCTGTATTCTGGATTTTGCTCCTGGGCCTTGGAACTCCACTGGCCTGGGCTCTCAAATTCCAGCACCATGGATATGACGAGATGGTGCGAGCTATGTTCTCTGTGCAAAGCCAATGCCCCTACATCACCCGCATCTACAGCATCGGACGCAGTGTGGAGGAACGGCACCTCTATGTTCTGGAGTTTAGTGATAAACCAGGAATCCATGAACCATGTGAGTTCCTTTTACATTTATCTTTCAACAGTCAGATTACTAGTGATGGTATGATGAGATGTTGACCTTAAACCATTCAATTCATCTATGACCTTTTGTAAGACTTGAATATTTACTATTGCTGAAACTTCTCTGTACAGAGAAGTCCAAAGATTACTTTGATTGCTGATGTCATCTTTTTTAGCCATGTTGTGTAACAGTAGGTCTTCCGGAGAAAAACATACATTTGGTAGGCATACACTTTAAAAGGATATGGGAAATGTACAAAATAGATCAAATAGGTATTGACAATATATATACTACTAAGTCTAAAACATATACACTACTAATTTATACTACTAAAACTAAATCTATAACTATTCTTTAAAACTATTATATTTTTCAAAATTATACAGCATTCTATTCTTTGCTAGCAATACTTGACAACAGCTGTGTTCTTCTCACTGTCATAAACAGCTTATGTATAAACAAAGAAGATGCTTATTAACTCTGCACTTTCTACAGACAAAAGATATGCCAGCCACAAGGATTGTGTGAGTGGTTTTGGCCTGAGCCATGCAGGCTTTCTGCTGATGTATGGGCTTATTTCAGTAGAATTGGAGGAAGTATGCATGTTCTACAATGTGGAGAAAAGTACAAAAACAGGAACCTGGCCAGCAGTCCTGGGATACGGCTGCTCATATTTAGCTTAGGACAGTCCCAGTTCTTCCATTACATATACCGTGTATGGGAGTGACAGAGAGAGAATTGTTAAACTTTAAATGCATCCTAAAATACACAGGTCTTCTTCAGCATGTTGTCTGTCAAGGTGTTAAGTGTTGGCTTGCCAGTTGCTCAATTATTGCATGATGAAAGAGCAGTGTGCCTCATCTGAGTCACTTACTACTGAGATTTATCTCCCATAAAAAGCTTTACTACAGTATTGACAAACAATGCTTTTAAACAGGTCACCCTGATTGACTTGATGAAAGCACAGCCATGATTCAACTGTTTAACAATTAGGAATGGACCACAGAATAATGTAACTGACCTTCAGATTAGTCTTATTAGATGTTATGTATTATAAATGCACAAAGGTTGAATATTTGTAGACCAACATTGTTTGGAACAATATGCAGCACAAAAGTTTTCTTCAGTGTACTGTTCTGGAGATGTGCTTCATCTACACAAAGGGGAGCTTTTCTTCCATCCACTTATGTGCTCTTAGCGGATGTGGACACATGCCCTCCTGACTTCCTGCCTCTGCTCTTTTGAAATCTGTTTTCCAGTGGAGCCAGAGTTCAAGTACGTGGGGAATATGCACGGGAACGAGGTGCTGGGTCGTGAACTGCTGCTCCATCTCTCTCAATTCCTGTGTGATGAATACCAAGCAGGGAACCAGCGGATCACAGAACTCATCTACAACACCCGGATTCACATTCTGCCATCTATGAACCCAGATGGCTATGAAGTGGCAGCCAAGCAGGTATTAAATCCTTATTGTCCCAAAACATTGACTTTATTATTATCATTATTATATCTTATATGAATAATAATCAATGTCATTATCTCACATATTATCTCACACCAAATGCATAGTATATTTTATGGCAGTGGTTCAGTGCAAGCTGTGGCCTACTAATAAGAAAGTTCGAACTTGGTTCACCAACTTAAGCCCTAAAATTACATAATAAGTACTATAATAATATACAATATATTTACAATATCTGTCAGTGATAGCAAAACTATGTAAACCTTTGTTTTCAGTATGAACTGTGATCCCTAGTTGCAGCAATAACTGCAACCAAACATTTCCGGTAACTGTTGATTTTTCCTGCACATCAGGCTGGAGGAATTTTAGTCCATTCCTCTGTACAGAACAGCTGGGATGTTACTGGGCTTCCTCATGTGCACTGCTTGTTTTGTGGTTTTCCTTAATATATACTGGATTTTGGACACTGAATTAACAATTACAAAACATTAAATATATTCTGCTTTAAACATTCTTTGGCAGAGTGACTTGTGTGCTTAGGATTGTTGCCGTGATGCATGAAACATGTTCTCCAGAGACCCAGTTCACGGTCAGATGTCCTGATATTTTTCTTTCGAATTTGCTGGTGTTGTTAAAAAAATCAGTCTTCCACTCCACTCCAAAACCAAAATACTATTACCACCATGTTACACAGGCTACAGGATATGGTTCGAATGTCAGAATCCAGTTTTTCTTCACCAGACATAATGGTTCTCATTTTAACCCAAAACTATTTTCAATAGCCTTTTGCTTGTACATGTTACCTTAACCAAACATCAGAAGGATATCAATGATCTTTTTGGCAAACAGTAACTTTCTCCCCTCAATGCTATCATGCACATGCACATGTTGTTCAGTGTTATGCTAATGGTGGATTTGTGAACAGTGACATTAGCCAATGGGAGCAAGGCCCTTAACCCACCATTGCTTGAATGTTAAGACTGTATAAGTTGTTCGCTTTGGATAAAGGAGTCTGATAAAAGCAGTAAATTTAATGTTCTTGAAGTGGTCAACATCTCCTGGGGTAATAATAGTCTTGGATTTCCTATATTTGTACACAATCTGTCTGATTGTTTTAATCCAGACCCCTTAAAGATTTCTGACACACTTCTGTAAACATGTTGTGAAGCTCAGGCTTTGATAAATCTCTGCTTTTGAATACAACAGAATGCCCATTCACACCTGATTGTCATCCCATTGACTGAAAACACCGTAATTTAATTTCACCTTCAAAGTGACTGCTAACCTAGAGGTCCACATGTTTGCCACTGACAGCAATATAATTTTGGATAATTTTCCTAAATAAATAAATGGACTTACACACCACCGTCACATCAGTGTTTTGAGAATGTTTTACCCAAATAATACCTGATCTGTGGTGGTCCTGTGAAAGTCCTGATCGTTAGAGAGAGTAAATGAGACTAACAAAGTATGTAGAGAAACAGATGAAATAATGTCTGTAACTGTTGAACTAGAATGTGCAGAGAGCACTGAAACTTAAAGAATAAGTAGAATATCAGAAAATGTGGAATGCCTTTTAGTAAACGTTCAAAATTTTGCACAGTATTAGCTTGTCAAGCTCATTCAAAATAGCTACTTTTTGTTGTACTCTGCAATAACAATAAAGGAATCTTAATGTTAACATTAGACAAAACCTTTAATGGTTGAAAGGTTCAGTAATGGCACGCAAAGTCATCTTGTGCAAGAAATGATCTTGCATATTTAGCCGTTAATCTTGTGATATACACAAAACTATCAACTTCAGAGTAAACCTTCTTTGAAAGGTTTTTGGATTTCAACTTTTCAGACATAATTTCAAGCCCCAGCACATATTGTAACTTTAACACTTCAAACGCTGGCTATTTACAAAATGTGCATACATTTATACACTGTATCTGTTGTCAATCGTGATTGCAATTTAATTACAGCCGTTACTGGCAGTATGCTGCAAAATAATTTATCTGACTTCTAGGGTCCAGAATTTAACGGGTACCTGGTGGGCCGTGGCAATTTTAAAGACGTGGACCTTAATCGTAATTTCCCTGACTTGAATGGCCTCATGTTCTACAACGAGAAGAACAATGGACGTAATCATCACCTTCCTCTTCCAGACAACTGGGAGCTACAGGTATGAAGCTTAAATTATCAGCTGTAATGTGAAGGGACCTAATTGTAGCTTTATGTGTAAGGATTTGTTTACAGAGGTGGCAGTGAATTTGCTGAATTTCTATTATTGTATGTGCAACAGTATAATTAAACAGATTTGTTCTTTTGCTTCAATACATATCCCAGGGCTTTGAACATAACGTAGGTCTACTCACCGTGGAAAAAGGGAAAAAAAGTTGAGGCTGACACTGACTGGCTCACAAACTGCCCTGGGAATTCATGCATAGCTAGATTTTTAGCCTTCTTTTATTTAAACTCTTAGTACTGACTAAAGTAGAAGTTGGGGTTTTTTTCTAATTGGACATATGCTTCAGATGTCATAAAAATGTTTGAAAACAGTATATTATTTATTTAAAAGCCCAATGCTTCAAAAACAAGCTGGTTAGAACAGACAATCCTTATGCAAAGTGTATTACTTTTACATCAACGACAATCTGGCACAAAATTACAATAGCTGACATGGATTAAATGCACCTTTAGATGAGAAAATGTTGTTTTCCAGTACAAGTTCTCCGTTAGTCATTAGATAACCATCCATGGTCTCACAGTACCGGTCTGGCCTGTATCAAAGACTGACAAGTCCACCTTTCATCAGGTTTCTTTAAGTAAGCAGACACTAAACCATGCAAGGAAGGTTTTATTTAAGCAAGCTCAGAATTCTCAGAATGGAGTGCAGTTCCATTTCATTTTAAGCACTGAAGTGTACTCACTGTGGAGGCATTTGAGTACATGCTGAAGCACAGGGGAATTTAAAACAATGAGTCCTATGTGGTGAAAAAGCTACTTACTTAGGCTATCTTTTGCCAAAGGATGGATATTTCAAATCGTGAAAAAGAGCTTGAGGATATTTCCAGGCTTTATAAGCATTGAGCATATAAGCATGGAGGGCTCAAGCACGTGAAGGCCAATTTTCCACTGACAGCTGGGGTCATAACACAGCCTAGAGCCTTACATAAGAAATATTAGCACTCCCCAAATACAGCATTTCCAAGAATAACAAGCCCCTGTTCCCAAATTAGTATATTTTTCTGTTCATATTTGACTGTTGTAGTTGGACATATTGTGGCATGCATGTTAGATGGCCCAGATAATGTGTCAGGGAGAATGTTTCAGTGACATAGTCTATCTTGGCATGCTAAATGGCAAATGGTATCTTAGCCTACTCTGCAGCATGTTTTTTTTCTCCTGTGCTTCCTCTCTGCCTAGGTTGAACCAGAGACTCGTGCAGTCATTAAATGGATGCAAAACTATAACTTTGTTCTATCAGCAAACCTGCATGGAGGAGCAGTGGTAGCTAACTACCCTTTTGACAAATCTCGGGAGCCCCGAATAAAAGGCAAGGCATATTCCTCTACCCCAGATGACAAAGTCTTCAAAAAGGTACACAATGTTTAAAATAATGTATGGATGTTTTTAATTAAATATATATATATGAATGTATATATGTATATATGAATATACATGAATATACATGAATATATATATATATATATATATATATATATATATATATATATATTGTGTGTGTGTGTGCGTGTGTGTGTGTGTATGTATGAATTCATGAATTGTGTGTGTACATGTGAATGTGTGCAGCTGGCAAAGACTTACTCCTATGCTCATAGTTGGATGCATAAAGGTTGGAACTGTGGTGACTACTTTGAGGAAGGAATTACTAATGGAGCCAATTGGTATTCATTATCTAAAGGTGAGGCGATGCATTTGATGAATTACTATACTGTCACCTGCCCATCACATCCAGTTGGTGCTACATTTTCTTCCATGCATCTGGCAAGGCCTTCTCCAAGATAATAGATTGTCTGTGAAGATATTCTTCCATAAGAGTATTGGTGTGATCAAACAGTGATACTGGGGGATTTTACAAAATTTCCATTGTACATGGTGACATCTTCATGCTGAAGTAGGAACACCCAGCATGTGCTAAAGGAATTTGTTTTGCACAATTGTCTAGAATATCACTGATGCTGTGATAAATGAAATAAAGGGGCTCCACCACCTGTTCTTCCACCAAAGTTTACATTTAGCACTATGGTAGAGCTTCCTGCACCTGTCAAAGCAAGATGCATCTGACCACCAGATGGTTAAGGTATAATTTATATCTCTTCAGCTGAGGATTGTTTGGATATAGTGACTGTTGGCCTTAAAAGCTCAAATAAGAAAGATGAACAAACACTTCTTTAGCTGATGTCACTTTCAGAGACAGTTATGAGTCAGTTTGACTAGAGTGTAGCACAGTGATGAGTTTTATTAAAAGTTGAAATAGTTACTTTAGTAGTTGCTTTATCTTTATCTTTTTTTGTTGTGTTCTTAGATGCTACTGCAAGTATTGTCGTCTGTGAAAAATAAGAATTCTTACTACAAAATGTATTTCTCATTGAGTTGATGAAATGATCAAGACATAATAGCAAAACATTCAGTGGCAGTTTTTTTGTAAATCATTTTTCAGGCATGCAGGACTTCAACTACTTGTACTCTAACTGCTTTGAGATCACTCTGGAGCTGAGCTGTGATAAGTTCCCTCCAGAAAGTGATCTTCTCAAAGAATGGCTGGCCAACAGAGAGGCTCTTGTGTCCTACGTGGAACAGGCAAGTGTCCCTATTAGCTTTCCTGTTCCTAATCCATTCTTGGTCATATCTTACTTCAGTAAAATACTTAGAAGTTCTTTTTTCTGGACTAAACATAAACCTGATTGCAGGATATCTGCTAGGGTATGGGAAATTACACGCCCACTATATTTACGATAAAACCAGCTGTATTGTTTGATTTTAATGTGTATAAATATAAAAATTGTTATTTTAGTGCAGTCAGTGTAATTACATTCATGTAATTTTAGGTACTTAAATATAAAGATATTTTACACCTCCTTATAATAGTACATTTTTCTTTCTTCTCCAGGTTAATCATGGGATTAAAGGAATGGTCTATGATGAGAACAACAACCCAATTAGCAATGCAGAGATCTCAGTGACAGGCATAAATCATGATGTAACCACTGGTTAGTAGTGTTTAGCATTAATAAAGCGACCTCATAAGTCGTGTTCTATACTGAATTTAACTATTTAATTGTCATATGTGCTAGGTGAGGATGGAGACTACTTCCGTCTGCTTTTGCCAGGAACCTACACTGTGACTGCCTCAGCACCAAGCTACATACCTTCCTCCAGTACTGTCACTGTTGGACCTGCAGAGGCTATACAGGTAAGAATAAAAAAAAATATCTATTCAGGTAGACTAACTTTAATTCTGCTACTTGCTGCAAATGAAAATCTAATTTGTTTTCTTTTCAGTTACACTTTTATTTAAAACCTGCACCAGAAGGCATAAGAGGTCTTCAGGACAAGGAAATCTACGCACCACCACCATCCAAAGTTGGGCCAAGATAAAAAAACAAAAAACAAAAACCCAACACTTTCCTTACAGAAAGATGTGCATATTATCTCAGTTGTAAACTACACCACTGAGATATCTTCTTCAGGCCTTTGTTTGTTCTAATCTTTAATAGTGTGTTTTTCACAAGAATATTCATCTGAAATGAATTAATATTTATGAAAATCCTAAGATTAGTATGTTTTAATAATGACAGATTGTATTAAAAATAATACTGCACACTGGTTTTAATCATAGACTAGTTTAAATAAATACGATAAAGTAATGAGAAGCCACAGATATTGTTCATTAGCACTTACAGACTCTTGCAATATACAGACCCAAAATGTATAATCAGTTATGGCAGCGAAACGGGTCTTTATCAGTAACATTTTAGCAATTGGAAGGCTGTGATTACATTTTTATAACTTTAATAAAAATGGATTATCATAGATGTTAACGGATATTTATATCCTGTTTGTTGATATGTGTAGTAGCAAAAATCTGAAATCTGAAAATCTATTACATGGTGCAAAGAGCTAAATGTTTAGGAGATGCAGCGTATTCTACAAGCAGTGGTTTTATGGCTGTGGATTTATATTTGTGTATAGTTCTTCCAAATGCATTGTTTTGTTATTGAAAATATATACCCATTCATTAATTTGGATACCTGCTTAATCCAGTTTAGGGTTGTGGGGATCCAGAACCAATCTCGTACCAGCGAGTACCAATCCTATTTCTTGCGAACAAATAGCATATGTCTGCATGAGTTGAGTCCATAGCAAGGCTGGGTATGGATCACTGTTGCTCCCCTTGTCTCTGTCCCAGTAATTTGTATCTACATGTGACGACTGGCTTGCCCCAAATGCACCACCAGAACTCGAACCCAGGTCCGTGCTGTGGTGCACTAGTCAGAAGCATCATCAGGCCACTTTACTGTGGCATGCCCCACAAAAATTACAGCGGTATGAACTACTTAATTATAAGTGTGTGTGTGTGTGTGTGTGTGTGTCCGTCCCAATATGACAGGTAGTCTAGAAACGTCCCTGGCTCTAGTGTGTTAAATTATTATACCAGTAACAATTTTATGACTACACAGTTTTCAGATTGATATAAATATATAACCCGCTGTACCCTGTTACAGGATTTCAAATATAAAGTAGAAGCAACAAACCAAAGGACAATTGACAGCTGGGTAAAAGAATGTAAAGTTGTTTCAGGCAGGTTTTTTTAGACAAATTGACAGCACATTCTGCACCAATGGTGACAACGCTGTTAAAAAGTTTTATTTAAATTTCAAACAAGAAATTTAATCATTGAAAAGGCATGTTAATCCAGGCACTATTGTTGGAACCTAAGATAAACACAATTGTCTCACAATGTTAATCTTTGTAAAACACAACATTCAATCTTAATACTTTAATACGTCTTTTTACTGCTTATAGACACTTCTTTAGTACTTATATTACTTGTAAAAAACGTTCACAAATTGAATTGTTGAATTTCTTAAATTGGAAATATGCATAAAGAGATTATAAAGTGAACCCTATGAAGTGCTGCGACTGTATTGTGACTTTACCCAATTGCAATGTTACAATGCTACACATGGCCTTTTGGTTTCACCTAGTTATCAATCAGATAAATGCCTATTGGTGGTGGTGGTGGTGGATGGGCTACAAAAGCAGATGACCAAATAAGTTCCATGCTTGTCAGCCAGAAACAGAAAACTTTCATTTATTGCCTAAATGTTACAGTTTATATGAGGATTGTTGCTGACAATGTGAATTCCTTCATGGTCACAATTTTAACAATCTTCTTGTGGCTGCTTCCAGCTAGCTAATACATCATGTTACAAAGCAAAAGTTGTCACAGATCAGTTTCATGAACACTGCTATGATTTCAGTGTTTGTCAGTGAACTTCCCAGTCCCCAGATTTGAATCTAATAAAACTAATTTGTGATGTAGTAGAACAGTAGATTCACAAAATGTATAGGAATTGCATGGTGCAATCATGGCAATATATAGAACAGACATTAATGTTTCCAATACCTTGTGGGATCCATGCCATAAAGTATTTAAGCTGTTTTGAAATTAAAGGACACTCTTCCCAATATTTGAGAAGCTTTCCTAATAAAGTGCTTGTGAGAGTATAAAAATTGTATTCCTTTGATACAACATATCAGACAATATGTGGCTTAATGACCTACCCCTGTCATTACCTGATTACATTATGACACATTTACTATACTCTTCTTGTTGGAATCTGAGAGCCTAAGGCCTCAAGACAGCAACAACCCTAGAAAGGATGACAGTCCATTATTATTATTGTATAATATAATATGTAAATGTTGTTTTAAATGAATGGCCCTCAAAATTTTTTTTGCAAAAAAAGGCAAAAAGGCAGAAGGCTAAAATTTTGTCAGCTAGTTTCCTCAAAGGCAGTCTGACTGTTCCTAATATATAACAGTAGCAATTTGTACTGTGGCACCTATACCCTTTACGGAATTGATTATATGTGTCAAGGAAACTTCCTTCTGCAAAACACTCCAAGTGTTTAGTCTAGCCAGTACAATTGAGGGGTGAAGTAGCATAATGTTTGCACTTGCGCATTTATATTCTAATCCACATTTTCTTTCTGGTCTTCCTCTAGCATTTCCTCTTTATGGGTAAACAAAAGTGTTTACAGTTAAACCTGTTTTCTGAATAGTTACTAATTTTAAATATTATATGAAGCATATATATATATATATATATATGTGCATGTGTGTGCATGTGTGTGCATGTGTGTGTGTATGTATATGTGTGTGTGTGTATGTGTGTGTGTGTGTGTGTGTGTATGTATATGTGTGTGTGTATATGTATGTGTGT
>JAVSBV010158170.1:0-14744 GCA_033117975.1 Parotocinclus spilosoma
GAATTTAGTAAGAACTTGTTTTTTACAGTATTATGCTTCGCATGCTGAGTACCTATACATTGTATTGTAGATCGTTTCGAAAAACTTGTTTGCAAATTAAATTTTTAATGAGCAAAATTTAAAGTAACAGTAGTTCTTGTTTGTATGTTCGCTATACGTGTAAATCACACAATAAAGGATTAATAAACATTTAATATGTTACATAGCACTTCCCGTCTTGTAACATAGGGCATGTTCATTTAATTGGACCAGCTGGTTATTAGGACCAAAATGATCGCATCCCAATGTGGTCTGATTAACCGGATTCGACTGTATATAAAACATGATCTGTTCTTGTTAGCAAATATTAAAAAAGTTTTATGGGAGCTAGGACTGCATTTATGCTCATTCAGCTGCAGACTACAAGGAGGACTCAAACAGTAAAGAAGATTTTCTAATGTGGTGAAACATGCTTTACCATTTGGGAGATGCAGCAACTTCTGGTTATGAGTGATAGTGGAATGCCCTCTATACTCAACTGTAATGAGGAATAAAGGTCTGTGGTTTGTTTTAATGGGTCACCATTACCTTTAGTCTTAACAGTACAGCACACGATGGCAAGCTAGTTACTTTATGCTTTAATCTTGCAATAAAAACATGTCGGTGTTCATCAGTTCAGATGTTTGTATGCATCACTCATATTCTCTGGCTGGTATAAAGCCTTGCAGAACATTAACTTGACCTAATTATTTTAATGAGTTGGCTACTAATCCCTTAATGGATCCTCCAACATTGTCACATAAGAGGCATCTTTGGTCTGGTGCTTGCCATGAACCTACCCTCAGGACCAAATGAACTCTAAAACAAGGAAACTGCCAGTGGGGCAGAAACTAAGGAATAAAGAAGGAACAAGAATTCGACACTGGTCTGGGACTGAACCTGGAGTGGATTTAAAAACCTTAGTAAAATGAAAGTCTTTCAGTCTCTAAGGCAAATAATGTTTATCAGACTAACACCCTAAAGGTTGAGATGGAACCCAGTGACAAGACTTCTTGCCAACTTGAAACACAACTAAAACATACAAACTACATTACAAGAAGTAATATAAGAACCATTGTGTTGCACTAAACTACTTTTATGGTATTGCTTTGAGAAGCATTTCTGTGTTGTATATTGTGATTGTCCCTGTTATTACTACTGTCCCTAAGTTTACTCGTTATCATCCTGATTCTCTGGGATTGTCACGTTCCATTATACAAGGATTCCACCAGCCAGTGATCTGCCATGCACTGTCAGGGAACTGACAGCTTGGGTCCATGCAAGCTAGTTACACCAGCCAGTGATCCCCTATACCTCATCATAAAACTCTCTCTCCATGTCCATTCTGCAAGCTTTCTGAGTGCCAGGGGTTCCTTTGCTTGGCTTAGTGGGCATTTTCTACAGTGCTCTGTGACGAGCCAAATGGACTGGACTGTCTCTACTCTTACCCACACAACCAAAGGCATCCTTTTCCATTCTGAGTTGGTTTTTCCATGTTTCTCTGGTTGAGAAAGTTATTATTGAGAGTTATGTTGTGGTTCATGGTGGACTGTTAAAGGATTTCAGGTTTCTAAAAGTCTCATTTGAATCACTTTCCCATGCAAAGCCTAACACTGAGTTGTCTATGTCAGTGTTGCCCTGGTCCTGTTTGTGTCTTATATTTCCTGCTTCTGTTCTGTGGCAGCACGAGTGCATTTCCATCTGTACCAACCTCTCGGTTTTTTCCTCGCCAGTTTGTTTCCAAATTTTAGAGCGCCTCCAATTCTAGGGGCTGGGTCTCTGGTGCCTGCTTGTGCTAACCATACTTAGCTGGAACCAGACATCATGAGAAGGGGTCCTGGCTATCCTTACTGACTATACTTTTATAAGCAATGACTGATTCTATTCTGTGAACAGGATTTTCTCTTTAGCCTTAATCTGCTGACATAGAGTTTTGGATATGCTTGAGACAGGGAAAGTCCCCAATGATGATTATTATGGTGGTGATGGTCAATATTACAACAATACAAAGATAGGTCAGGTGTCAAAGGGGCCCAACTGCCACAGAGGGAAGACTCATGCACACATGGTGCATCAAAATGTATATGGGATACTCATGATCTGAATACTAAACACCCTGGTCCCACAGTGCCTAACTGAACATGTGTGGTGTGTTGTACTGTGTGGGGTGTGAGATTGGCCTCAGAACAATGGAAATGACTCAAATCATAAATTTTGGTTTAAATTTGTAGGCCACTTTCTACGTGCTGTAGTGTTCTGCGTTGAGACTTAACGTAGAGCAGGAAGGTCTCAAATCAAACGTTAATTGGAAATGATAAATTAATGTGTGAGTAAAAATAGCCTCCACATGAACCAATAATATCCATTGCCAATTGGTCACTACAAACCCACCAACATCATTCAGGTATTAACAATACACTCAATACACATTGCTGAGTTTCACTGTGAACATAACAGACTATGAATAATACCCAGGTTTAGTGATGTCAGCATAACAGGTACTATTTTTAATTGGGCTGTCCTTGGGGGAAAAAAAGAGCTGTCAGGTTAGATTTTTGAATTAAAGTCAAAAAACTTTACCGGCACCAGCAAACATAAATCTTTTACTGCCATACATTGCTATGTATTGTGTATTGCAAATTATTGATTCCTATTACTTATATTATTCAATATTGTAGTTTTTCATTTGGGCACACTACTTTATCCACCCAACACTGGGTGTAGTATTTAATTGAGTGCCACATGATGTCACCTTTGTCATCCCAAATCTCTGAAGCCTTTCCTATTATAAAATAGGTAATAGATTCCAAGTTTTGAAATATTTAAAATAGATAAACTTCCAGGAGTCTTATTGTGTCTGTAAAGTCAGGTTGGTTTATATGTTAAAAGAGCACACACTAAAACGCATTTACATAACACACAGTTACATAAAAAACAGTCACAATGCCAAAAAACATGCCTATTTTCCGATGTTTGTTTATTTATTTACCACAGCATCAATGGCTGTTCATGACCATAGCAAGGTTACATTGATACTATTCAAACACATTCATACTGGGCCAATTTATAGAGCCAAATTAACCTGACACGTATATTTGAAATGTGAGAGGAAATTGAAGTAAGCCCATGTGAACACAAGGAGAAGATGCAAACACCTCACAGACAGATTCCAGGGTTGGGGTTGAACTGGAGACCTCCAGAGCTGATGCTAACTGTTTGCTTCACAATGCTAACCTTTTATTTTCAGAAGATGATGCATAAACCCAAGAGGAATAATGTGCTAGATAAAGAAATGAATGTTGATTTACAAATGCACTGTATACAACAGAACATAAATCACAGTCAGACAGATGTCTTCCTTTTGTTCACTTTTCTTTTACTTTCTCCTGAGGCCGTTTTTGTTTCCTAATAAAGGAACATGGCAGCACTTAAGCTTTCATTTCTCAGGCCATTATTCATGCAGGGCAGCATCTCATGCAGATGAAGACCAAATTAAAACCTAATTAACATTTGCCATTTGTTATAGCCCAATCCAGAACTGCACGGTTCAAATGCACCCTCATTCCTTTCTGTCTCTAATAAACGATCCGAGCAAAGTCAAATGAATCTGAAATGATGTGGTGTAAAACCAAACATTTGTTGCTGTTGATTTTAACCTGCCGCCTGAATAGACACAGATCTAGAAAAGCTTTCCTACAACAAAATGAATCGACATGCTTGAGTGATTATTCTCTCTTTATAGACCAGATAGACTTTTATGTCAAGCCTGTTAGCACGACTGCATGTCAACCCCCGCCCTCATAAACACACACACACACACACACACACACACACACACACACACACACACACACACACATATACAGACCATCTGTCATTAAAGTAGACAATCAGCTGATATGTACTGAGATGGGATAGCATGACTGGTTCTGACTGCAAATGATAAATGGTTGTGTTCGACAAACACATAAACCTTGAGTGATGAATAAGCATTGATGATTTATGTGTTGTGCCTCCCAGCTGCTGGATCTAGGGATTAATCCTCAATATCCCAAAATATGTGGAGATTGACATGTTCTCCCTATTTTTAATCCAATGTGAGTCATGATGAACTGGCATTGTTCTTGGCCCTGTTATAAGCTCTGGATCCAGTATGACTAAGTTAGTCAAATAGATAGAAAGGCATACTTAATAATATGAAATAGATCAATGTACATTGTCTGGCATTTCTGCCTACAATCACAAAACAGACACACAATACAGTTTCATACATTTATGGAAGCAAAAATTGTTAGACCCACTTCAACTTCACTGCCCATAAATAAATGATAATAAAGCAAAGCCAAGAAGAAGATGTACAACAAACCCAACATAAATTATATTACATATTACAAATTATATATTAATTATAAATTATACTAATTATATTTTATCATTGAAAAATAACTTATTTTTCATTTTCAAAACAACCTGTTACTGATTCCCAGGTGACCTATAAAGGTACCAATTATATTCCTTATCTATTTAGATTTCTTCACAAGAAATGAAACATACCAAAAATCATGTACAAGCTGCTACAAACAGACATTTTCTGTTGCTATTATGAGGATTTAAAAGCACCCTGATATTGGAACCATGACAAAACCTGAAAACTGAAGTAGGGGTGTGAGGTACTGACAAAAATGATGCACTTGGTGTGCATGCGCAGTAGTCTGTCCTACCGGACTATGTGATGCAGTAAATGTGAGAACAAAAGTGTGTTTTTGCAAAGTGAGTGACATATAAGACATGTTAACTTTTAAAACAATAATTAAGATATTTCTCACAATCCCCCTCAAAAAATTTAAAACTGCTCAGAGAAGTCTACATCTGACTGAAATGACTTATTTTATTAAAATACACAAGCACTGGTGATAACTCTCCTTGACAAGAGGGTGGTAGCACAAATCAAAACAAAGGCACTTTTCTGAGACTGAATTGTTGCTGGATGACAAGCTACCATCTGTGTCTTGTGTTGGACAAAGCAAGCGCACATACCACCTCACAGTTTCCATAGAAATGCAAGGAGAAAGCAGTAATATGCAAAAATTTCTGCCACCGGAAAAGTTCATTGCTACACTGCCTAATTCTATATAAACTAGATCTATAATCTTGTGGCATATCCAGAGGGGAAGGCATCATAAGTCTGTGAGAGGTAGTTGAAATGTGAGTCAGCATTCAGGCTAGAATAAAGACCAAGTCAACTGGACTAAAAGTACCATCATGGTTTCAAGTTGATGTTCACTGGACAATAAAACGGACTTGTCTGGGGCTGCTTTACAACCCTGTCAGCTCACTTTGGAACAATCATCCTGAATGTCTCATTATAGTAGCATGGGATATTAAGCATGTCTGCTCCCAACACTGCACCAATACATTACTAATAAAGCAGGGAGAAAAAGCACACTGGATTCTGTTTATACAAATACAAAGCACACGTTTAGAAGTTTTACCTCACCCCATCTCAAACTCAAATCACCAGCAAGTCCTGAAATCAAAAATACTAGTCACCAAAACAAGTAAAGTGTGGTCCAGTGAAGCCTTGTAGGACTAGTTGAGACAAGCTTTGGAATACTACCATGAATGGAAATGAAATACCTGGAGGAGTAGTGGCTGCATAAACAGGTTTGTTTGTTTATTTGGCCTCTTTAATGTCGCTATTGGAGTCTGTGGCCATTTAAGCAACACACACCCATACTGGAGCTGCGCGTCGAATGTGCTAACCACTTGTGCTGCTGATTAAGCAAAATATCTTGTGTATCTGGTCAGATCTTAGTTGACTCGTTCCAGATGTTGCCATAGTTCTCACCCACCCAAAGATTTTTTTTCCTTAATACATTTTGATTTCCAACAGCCTTGTCTTACCTGGCATTAAGAGAAGATGGTCATATCTATATAGAAGTTACATTTCTTATTTGTTTGTTTCTTTGGTTGTTGGTTTCAAATGCGGTTTATCAGTTTAGTGATTTTTAGGTATTTGATTACGATTTCTGGTTTGGGTTTGTTAAAGATGTCCTTCATTGTGGTTTGTTTAAACAAGGTTTACATAAACAGGTATGTAGATGAAGTGACCAATCAAGCAGTCACTATTTAACCCAACCAGCAGTCCTGACTGAACACTGAGAGTCATTCAATGCTCAAATCCTGTAACTCTGTATTCAAGTCAGCTGATAGATAATAACTTAAGATGGTGATGGCCAACCTGTCCAACGCATCACATGAGCAACAAAATCATAAACATTTCACAATCAGTGATCCACAACGTATGCAAGCCAATGGCAGCTACAATAAGAAGAAGAACTGTACCTCCCATCCATATACCCTTACAGATGTTCTAACTGATGTTTATGGCAAATTTAAAGCACAAAACTAACAAAACCTTATTTCACCTTAACCTCAATATTTTCCAAATACATACCGACAGAACCACTCCATCATAGGTGGCATTCTCCTCTGTATCTTATATACCATTAATGATATTTATGTCCTGTAATAACATTTCTGGCTTTAAACTATTGTGATATTTTCCCCTTGTTGCATCCAATACCGAGTGCACGAGGAAAGCAACAAATTACAGTAAATACCTTTTTTTCTTTTACGGTAATAATGTAATGCATTACAGTTTAAATCCTTATAATTCCATTACTGTGATTACACTTTTTTAATCAGTACTTGTGTTACCCATGTTTCTAAGTGAAAAATATAAACGATAACATACACACTTACAAAAAAACACTTCTCTTATAAATCAGCTGTTAATTACCTACTGTATCTACGACTACGACATCTGCTGTAGAGATTTCTGCACCTGCCTCAGGAAAACTAGAACAACTTTAGAGAATTCCAGTTTGAAGGCTCTAAATCCTGATTTAAGGAACTCTGACTCTATTTCACATTTTAAGTCGGGTCTCAAATTCTTTTTAGATCTGCCTATAACTCCTAATTACAAATGTTCTATTCATTTATCCATTTTATTTAATTTATTATATCTTATTTTATACTATACTCTCTCCTGGTTTTACTGTTTTATTACTATTTTGTCTCATTTTACTCCATGTAAGGTGATCCTGAGTGTCAGAAAAGCGCCGTTAAATAAATATTATTATATAAATTTTATTATTATTATTACATATTTACTCAGGGCCCACTGAGCAGACAGCAACAACCCTAGACCGGGTGCCATACTTCGTACTCTAAAGACAAATTTGAACATGAATGTAGATTTTTAAAAAAATATTTAAATACCTGTTTGCTGTTATCTTTATATATTCTAGTTGGAACAGCTCAACCTGGCTTTTAATGAGTCGCTTAGTAGTAAAGTATTGAATAATGACATTACTATTTCCACAACATGAAAAGTAAAGTAATGCCCTTTACATTTTCATACAAGTATTGATATTATTTGGAAATTTGCCAATGACTTTATTGCTGTACTCAAAAACATACTGGTATGAACTCGTTAACTTCTAAAATCTCCTGAACTTCCTGAGCTGCAACTCTCAAGATCCACCATCATCATAAACCTAAATCTGTGTGCTGAGAATTTTATATATACATTAGAGTTTTGTAGGTACTACCACAGCTTAGTGAATAAACTTCATGAATTGACCTAGAGAGAAGTGTGGCAGCTTGAGGTCTGGTATAAAGCCAACAATCTCTTTTTAATGTAAGACAAGATTGCTGACTCCAGAAATATGAAAATTTACACATTAGCAGAACGGTGATGGGAATGATGAAAGGTTGCCCATCACCAACAATCTCTTGTGCTTCCTGAACACTGTCTGCATGGTAAGAAAGGCACACACACACAGCTCTACTTACTAAGAAGTCTAAAGAAGGCCAGAGTGCAAACAACCAAGCTCCACTGATTCTATAGAATTAGGCATGCTTTTCCTTCTCATCACTGGTGAAAAAAGGCTATACATACAGGCAGTATTATAGTCCAGTCTCTATACTATTTATGGTCTCTGTCTCATTTAAACCCTGTCACTGGGTTTTTTGACTTGACTTGACTTGAGGTGGACTGAGAAAATGTTGTTGAGATCAGCCGAGTACTAAACATTTGTCTGGGGTAACTTTTATTATAAACAAAACTTTTTTTCTATTGTTATTGAAAATAAATAGAATGAATAGAATGGATGTTGTTGCTATATTCAGTTTACGTTATATTTTGATTCTGATTAGGTTGAGAGAAGAAGGAAAACAGAATCATCACCGCCATGTAGCTTATTTTATTACTTTGTTACTTGTTTTATTACTGACTTAAATATTATTATTGATTTAAATGTTAATATTTACTTAATTTTACTATTACTTTAATATACTTTTAAGTATTTATTTAATTAACATCTAGGTCACCCATGGAGAATGGGTCCCTTATTAAGCCTTGGTCCTCCTAAGGTTTCTTCCTTCTACTATCAGGGAGTTTTTTCCTAACCACTGTTGCCCTAGGCTTGCTCAATTTGGGATTGGCCTTTTATGATAACATAAGATTGTAAAGCTGCTTTAAGACAATGTTCTGTTGTAAAAAGCACTATAGAAATAAATTTGACCTGACTTGACCATCATTTGCTTCCAAAAGTTACATTGCCTTAAGTTTGACTAGAATATATTCATATTACTGTATAATATAAATAATTTAATGTTATATGTTACAAAATCTATGATGAATTATAATGTTATTTATTAAAACTTGTAATTATATTATATAACATATCAAGACATATCAATTTTCTTCTTTTTATTCTTGTATGATAAAAAAATCTGCTCTCTGTCTCTGCCACTTCTGGTGTTGATCTTGACTCAGACTTGGCTCTAGTGGTCTTAACTAGAACACTACATCCAGACCAAGTCCACCAGGCCCATAAACAATTATTTTTACCAGATTGTTAGGCTATACAACACATTTTACTGGCGACTGACTGGTATGTATTTCTCATGTTACTCTGCTTATCTTCTGCTTAATTTTCTACTGTCATGCACTTTAGCCTTCAACAACACTTTAAATACAGTTTAGCTTGGAGTATTGCTTAATTACATCATAATAACCGTCTTTCATTAACTGTATTTTCATTTTCTAGAACTAAATTTGGCTCTGACAAAATCACTAATAAAGCTATCAAAGTTTAGACTGTAAGGTTAACTGCTTAATTCTACTTCATTTTCTGGTTCTCATTGTCTGTATATTTGATACTAGTCAGAGATGCCTTTTCTATGCTGGGGCACCCCTGTCTTTTTAAGCTAACGCAGACCTAATCCCCAAAAACCAATGGAACTGAAACTTGAGATGAGATAGAACTACACAGGCAACAATGATCCAGTGCTATGATAGGGTATACATTTTTATAAATACATGTATGGCAGTCGTAAGTCCTAAGCCCCAGCACTGCCAAGCTGCCATGCTCAATGCCTTTAAAGAACTCACATTGGCTTCGACCATACCTTGTACGATTGCATCAATTGGAAGTCGATCGGGATAAAAGTATATCCCGAATGTATAACTATAAAGAGAAATGTAAACAGAGAGGCTCAGCAAAGAAAAACAGTTAACTGATTGACAATTAGCAGTTTACATTTAACTGATCTGCTCTATCTCAGACCCCACCTTTGCTCCATCAAGTTACAGCCCAGTCCCTGGGTCTTGCCCTGTTGTTGTCCTTATTGTTCAGTTCCACCAGGGCTTAGGCACATAGGGACGTACTGTCTATATTTGTTCTTCTCACCACAGGTTTTCAATTTAATATTGAATTTCAGAGTTCATATAGTTTAGGGGTTAGATCTATGGCAGGACAAGCAGACCAGTGCCCCCCCAACACATTGGCCAAATTTACCCTGTATATAGGAAACAACACAAATTCATATCATTTAATGCATACGTTATTTTATGTGCTTACATATTTACTTACTTTTATCGCATTGGCTAGCCATTTTATAATGGAAACTAAAAAGCTAATAAGAAATGAGCAACTACATGTCAGTAAGCTCTCAGAGGTGTTCATTAGTGCTGAATCTTAAATACTTTTTTTCTTGCTTCGTAGTGCACTAGAGAGTCATTATTTTTTCTCCTATGTAGTGTGCATGTAAATTGAATGCATTTAAGCAGGATCTCTAAGTAGATAGCAAGTGATCAAGAAATGCACTGAAATATCAGCAAAAAGACAGCATTACTCTGGAAAAATAAATACAAATAATATACAAAAAAGCTTCTGGCAAAATTTACTTATTTCTTTTTTACCGTCAGAAATACTCAAGCACAGAGTGTAGTGCTATTGATAATGTTTGGTATACAACAGGCTCAGTGTATTACTGAAAGTATTCAAAACATTTATACAGTATTAAAGAATTTAAAGTGTTTTTATAATACTTTAGCTGCTTCAAGTCCCACAGGTAGTAATTCTTACGAATTCCAAATAATTTCAGGTTTTAACAGTGTGCGCACACCTGGAGCATACTGTTACAGGTAGAGTGCATTAAGAGTTCAGTACTCTGCAGTTTATGCGTTTTTATTCACAATGCAATGAAAATTGCAAATATTAGAGATACTCCAAGGTGAAAAAAGCAGCTTTGTCACTATAAAAGTACAAAAGAACTAACAGCATAATGTGATGTAACCAGTTTATTGAGCAGCATGACAGAGCTTGAACAGACATAAATACCAGACAGATGTTCTGTAAGCTTATGTCTATTTGCATGCTACATTACAAAGCCTATTTGTGTGTATTACTTTTCAATTTAAAGCTTTAATTGGCTTAACTGATCTGGTCAAACATACAGTACAGTGCACAAATCAAGAAACCACCTTTTCAGTGAGGTCACATCATATAATGATTTTGGCCTGCAGAAGCCATTTTGTTTGAACAAATGTCGTTTTTTATGATTTGTGCACATTTCCTGTATTTACTCTTTGCATCTTAAGGAAGAGACAGATAACTTATTATATATAGATTACTAAAACAACAAACTGAATGGTTGCCTAAAACAACTATCCACAGTCTCTTTTAGGTTGGGAAGGACGGTCATTTGATTCCAACGTATGCATTAACTTATTACTCTTTGTCTTTGGCAGTAGGTCAAAATACGGGACCTGAACCTATGTGATACAGCAGACTCTTTATCACATTGCTCTTCTGTGTATTACAATTTAGTCTAAGTATATATGCCCAGAGGTGGCCACAAAGAAGTATAGTTTAGCAGTGTAGTATTGAAACATTATCTATAAACAGGTCTGTTTATATACAGTGCTCTTCTGTCATGTTTACAATAGTACTCTATAAATTGGTACTTCTATATGTTTTCTTTGTTTTGGTTTCATGACTATAACTGCAGTTACAGTGAGAAATATAACAATTTGAACCTGGTGTGATTTCTACAGAAACTGTGAAAGAATCTTCTCTGTAAATTTACCTAAGAAAAAACAGTCTCACGTCTGAATAATATATTATCAGAACATATCATATATGCAGAGTGTTCTGCAGCACTGGTGGCTCAGTTACTAGAGTCAGCTGCTGGAATGCTGGAATAAGCAGCATCTGAGGGCCTGGGCTCAAATCCTGGGTGAAAACAAAACCCAGGCACATTGGGAACCATACATGATTTTCAGGTGTCCAGCACAGAAACTCAAGAAAAAAAAGCATTCAGGAAACAAAGAAATGTGTTAAAAATACAACATAGCTTGAAGGCAGATATTGTTGGAGCAGAGTGAGATGGAGACCCAGCTAAGCTTTTCTCAGGGGATCAAAGACCACCCCTCTGGCTACAGCACAATGTGTCAATCACAAAGTTTTAGGTGATTGCTTGTGGACCTTTCCAGAGAAACCAGTAACATCAACTGCTTGAACTGGTGATTATCTTACCATCTTGGGTTTTGAGAGACACTGACACTCTGAGAAGCTCTTTTTATACCCAATCATGTTGTCAATTGACCAAATTAGTGTTAATTGCTCTTCCAGCTGTTTGTTATATGCTTAATTTCCTTTTTCCTACTTGTCCCAACTTTTTGGGGATTTGTTGACACTGTAAAATTTTGAAGCAACATATTTTTCTTTTAAAATGTTACATTTACTCAGATTAAACTTTTGGTCTGTCATCTATGTTCTATTATGAAGAAAATATTGACATTTGCCATCTCCATGTCATTGTATTCAGTTTTTATTCACAATTTGCTTAGTGTCCCAACTTTTTTTGGAATCCGCTTTGAAGATCGTAATTCATCCTCTTTAATGTTTAACTCTTCACCCTTATGCAGTAGATCACAGCATTCTCGCACAACAGCAACAAGCCATTATCAACCAGCAAGCAATAATACTGGTGGGTATTACAATGAATTCTGCATTCTTGTCATACTTTAAGAGAAAGTGTAAGGAAAAATGTAAAATTAACTACACACATTAAATTTTCTACTTAAACAACTGAATAAGCTAAATACCACTTATATAAAAATACCTTTGTCATTCATTAGTACAGAAACTAAAGAGCCATAAATACAAAAAGATTTTAAAATGTCAACAGTTAATATGGATATAAATATCAAGGTGCTTGAGTGATTAGCCCACCACAATGATGACCATGCTTTAGGTTTCATCTCTGTATTCTGGATGTGTCAGGTCTCACATAGAGAAAGATTGGCCTCTGGTGCCACAAAAGTGACCACTGTCTTCCCTGGAAAGTGTCATAGTGTCTGTCATTCAGGCAAGAGTTTCCCTCTAAGAGCAAGTCATGTAACAGTTCATGTGATCACAACCCAGTGCCTATGTTAATGCAAGAAAAAGGCAATTAAAGGCCAAAAACATTGCTTCCCACCAAGAGGCACATGGAAAAACCAGAAAGCTACTGGGGAAATATTTTGTGGACGAATGAAACAAAAATAGACATGTTTTATTAATGAATAAATAAACTCACTGAATTCAAATTAAGAACATTGTTTGCTTTTCTGCGTTGGTGCAGGATGGCTTGCCATTAATTCTGAATTACATAAGCAAATTGTAAAGTAAAATGTCAGTCTGTGAACTGAATCTCAATAGAATGTGGTTTATGTAGCAAGACAACTAGCCTAAACACTACCAAAGACTAACACTGGTCAACACTACTAAACACTGACCAAGTCAAAGTGTGATCTTAATCCAACAGAAATGTTGTGAAAGTAGTTCATGTATGGAAACCCAAAAACATCCCAGATTTGAAACGGTATAGCAGAATGGTCTAAACCTGGGCAGGATTTATACTGCTCACAAAAATTACTTCAAAAATAAATTTTGTGAGCATTGTACTTTAAAGTGCCAAATCTGTCTGTCTCTGCCAGGTGGTTAAGACGTTACTGTAAACAAATATTTTCCCAGGATAACAAGATACGTTGGGATTGGGATGCCAGAATAGCGATGAAATAGTAATGTATGAAGAAAGGTGAAAAGTATGCAGCATCAGCACATGATCAATTGCACGTGTTATCCACGTATGCTTCATAACTTGAGTTGGCAATATATGGCCTGTTGCCATGTTTACACCAGGGTCGACCAGCTCTGTACGTTAAGTTCGTAAACGCCCGTGTCTGTCCTTCTGTCTGTATGTCTGTCGTTCCGCAGGGCTTTTGTAGTTGTGCTTGGTTCTTTCCTTCTAGGTTACCATATATATTTTTTGACATATAAAATAAACATCTGTCTTTTCCTAGTTATTTTGCTTGTTTTTTCACACAGTTATAATTGTGAAATATCTGTATAATATAGCACTAGGTCACTGATGCATGTTGTGCATGTTTAATTTGAAATATGTTCTGTTGTGGTAGGCCCAGCAAATGACAATGCAAGCAATGGCACTTCAACAGCAAATGTATAATTCAGTGGGTAAGCCGTACCCTAATCTTCCTCATCAGAGTGAACACATGCCAGTGCCTCGTTCCGGCCAAACAAACCCAGTGAGTATCTCAAAAGAAATCTAAACTCTAAATCTGCTGTGAACATGCTTTCATTAAATACATTGTTAAAGCATTGAATTAGTACTCAGCGCAGGGGAGTCCCCAGGGGGAACTTTCAACATGAGCCCAGGTGGTGTTTTATAGAACACTGCAATGGACTCCCATCCAGGCCTGCCTGTATTAAATTAAATTGGGCTAGGCTCCATATATATACGTAGAGGGGAAAATAAGTATTTGGTACACTGCTGATTTTGCGGGTTTTCACATCTACAAAGAATGTAGAGGTCTGTAATGTTTTACTGTAGGTACACTTCAGTTGTGAAAGACTGAATCCGAAAATATGTTAAAAATCTCAATAATTAATTTGCATTTTATTGCATGAAATATTTATTCGATACAATAGAAAAACAGGTATTCAGGTTTCGGGGCTGTCGCTGGGCAACGTTAAGTTTCAGCTCCATCCAAAGATTTTCTATTGGGTTCATGTCTGGAGACTGGCTAGTTCACTCCTGGACCTTGAAATGCTTCTTACTGAGCCACACCTTAGTTACCCAGCAACAACCTATCTTTAATGTTCTTACTGAGGGAAGGAGGTTGTTGGACAAAATCTTGCGATACATGATCCCATTCATCCTCCTTTCAGTACAGTGCAGTCGTCCTGTCCCCTTTGCAGAAAAGGTGTAAACTATGATGTTTCCACTTCCATGCAATAAAATATAAATTGGCCACAAAATTTAAATCTGTTTTTCATATACTGTCTATAATGTAGATCATCATAATA
>JAVSBV010158179.1:0-28819 GCA_033117975.1 Parotocinclus spilosoma
TATATATATATATATCTCTCTATCTATATCTATCTATATCTATCTATCTATCTATATATATATGAGAAAATTTATTCACATATATACATATATATCTACAATATATATTCTTTTATTATTCAAATTTAATTCTCTCCTCTTGTGTGTACTGTAATGTTGATGCTGGAACCTTAATTTCCTTAAGGGAACGCTCCCGAAGGGATCAATAAAGTGTATCCTTATCCTTAATGTGTGAAAGGCAATAAAATGATTTGAGTTGCAGGGTCTCTAAAAGTGTAATTATTAAATAAGTGGACTACTAGAAACTAAATAGTTGCACTGTATTTTTAAGAAATCTGATTTTAACTCTTAGCAGCTGCTTGTTATGTGATAACCATTAATTCTACATGACTAGATAATCAGTATTTCAATCACCAGATATTTATTTGCATGTAAACACAATAAGCAAATCAACACAATGGTCACAATTATCTTCAGGACAGTCATCACACCTGTGTGAAGATTACGCAGTAAACATTCTCATGCATACACAACTTAAGACAGATTATTTTAATTAAAGTAACTCTCCTATGGCTTTTTCCTTTTGTTTCTGCCTGATAGAGTAACAGTGGAGCTCCTAGAATGACCAGCTGTGCAAAGATTCAAATGGTTGTGGGGTCTGATACAGGGACTAGGCAATGTGAGTTTCTTTTTGCCTTCCACTTTTGGACATGCTACCATGAAAGCTTTTCCTCCACTACAGCACAAAGTGCCAAATATTCAATCCAACCCTCAAATGGTTGTGGGTGCTTGCAGAGTATGTGCCTGTAGGACAGGTCACATGCAAGAGAACTGCTGCCAACATTGAGGTGATGTCAGACAAGGAGGAAGAAGCCATTACAATGATTCATTGTTTGTTTGGTTACAAAAAAAAAATGGCACAACCCTTGCATACAGTAGAACTGTAAGACACATCCCAGACTACTGCATACTGCAGGATTTCCGCAGCCATTGCTCAATGGACTTTGGTGGAAATGAAGGTTTTCCTGCTGAAATAACCCAGGTGGCATCAGTAACACGTTCTTAGTTGTAGCAGACAATAGGGTCCAAATGTCCAATGGGACAATAAGGTTTGAAACACAGGTGCATCCAGTCACATGGTTATTATTATATCAAGTGTTTGTTTTACTAAAGTGTGAAGCCAATCAAAAGCATACATTTAGAAGGAATGGTTTCAGTGTGTTTTCTACAACTACCAGTCATTTTAAACCTGCCCAAGATCATATAGACCAACAAAAAGCTTATTTTACATTCAAAGTATTGTTTAAAACTTTAGCTATGCTCACTTTCCTGTCTGGTAGACAGGCAAAATATGCTCCACATTTACACAAACACCTTCCTGTCAGCTTTTTCAATTATTTACATTTTCATTCAGAAAATAAGACAGTCGGTAAGCTCAAACAATAAAAAAAGGATTTCAATTTTGCAACCAGCCAATAGTCAAAGGTTTGCAACCAGTTTATGTCACAAGTATGTGAAAAAGTCAAACTTAAATTAGTAAATAATGAAAGCATTAACTTCCTTGGCACATATTGCAATTCAGAGTGTTTTCAAAAGTGTTTCATGGATTCTGCTTTTAATTCCAGAGTTGACAATAGAGAAATTAGTTTCCAGGTCAGGAAACAAAGACCGTGAAGAAGTTTCCTATGGTAAGTGGACCTGCCAACCATGATTGATTCTTCTTTTAGATGGGTGAGCAAACTGGAAGGGGCTGATTTGTTTGGCATCCCAAATATGTGAGTGAGAAATGTCCTTTAGGAAACCCCCCCTAGGCTCCAGCATATACATACATGCATACAACACTCACCCACGCACACAGACAATCAAGAGAAGGACAGCAGGAGCCCAAACCATACAGTTTTTAGCCTCTTAGCACCAGATGGCTTCACAACTTCCCGTCTGCCCTGAGTCAGCTTTCCTGACTGAGACAAGAGTTGGAGTTCTACAAGTCTACAAGGATGAACTAGATGTGCAAAGCTGGCCAACTGACCTTCACTCAGAACTGCACAGGAACAGTTCTAGGCCAGGCACTGTTGAACCACACACTGTACAGTAGCATGTATTTGAGTGTGACCACACACACAACATCCAAATTAAAGATGTGGACATGTATAAAAAAGCTTGAGACATAATTAACAATAATTCTTGAGAAAAGAGTTTTAGTTAGGCAGCACTATAAAAGTAAGTCCACATATAGAGTCAGAAAGCCTGCATTCTCTTTCTGCAAATAGACATCAGTGTCCAAAAGTGAGTTATGGAAGAAGTCATGTGATTGTATTAGACTTGACTAGACTTCTGTGACGTGGATCACAGAATCAATATCATAGAACACATAAAATACAAACGCCTGATCTGTATTATGGCATAGGAGAAGGAAATTAGATTTAATGAAAGACCTTTAAACATTAATTCACAATAAAGGGCACAAACATGACATAAAAATAGAGAATCCTTTGGGCGGTGTAGGTGAAGATGGAGAAAAGAAGGTCTAAATGAACACTGTGCCATTTAGTCTAGCATTAGTGACTTTTCTAACCATAGAGGAGTTTTGTTTAAATATAAACCGGACTGCCTTTGGAAACCAAAAGGGACAACTCCTCATGTGTCCTTATGCCCCACAGTGAGGATATCCTTCCTCAGCTTTCCAACATTTTTTAAGCTGCCCAGATCCCAACAAAGACATGAATTACCTAAATATAGCCCTTATTGGGTCCTGCATGGATAGATAAGTACTTAGTCTCTGCTAGACTACAGGTAAAGACATTGATGCCTTAATTTAGAGGCTATAGGAAGGCCAGTCTATGCAAGGCAAAATTAATTTATCCGACTCCTCAGCAGGAAGTGGGGGAGCAGCGGAGGTCAACAGGCTGGGAGAGAGGTCAACACTGCATTTGTCTTGTAAACGAAAACAAAGTAAGAGGCACCCCAAATGATATGAAATCTTGTCAGTAAAAGCATTTGCTTGGCATTGCTGGGTAACATGGCACAGAAACAACACCACACCGTATACTGAAAGCTGAACAAGAACCGGATAGGCTGCCTATGAAAACTAAACCCTGATAGAAAAGTTCATTTATTCTCTCTGAACTATTTAAAGTGTGATGTCAATGCTGAAACCCTGGGAAACCAGGGAAAGGAATGGACAGGAATGTAAGCAATGAACCACCCCCAAACAGAGGTCAAGTTAAAGACATGCAATACTGCAGCCCAAGTCATGTGAATTCTACAATTATAAAAGGAAACAGCAAAGTATTAGTGTAGGGAACGTCAACCAGTAATGCCAACGACATTCAAAACCTGCTTAATTACATGGTAAGGTTCACACGTGGAGATTTTATATTGTATTGTAACTGGGTTGCAATTGTTTGCACACCGAACACAAAAACCCCCATTATAAACAATATGATGTATACTACATTTCTGTTTTAAACATTTGACATTTGGTTATTCCTTATGTCTACACTGAACTCGTGCTAGACTAAGTGATGCAAGATTTTCATTATGAACCAGCTCAGTAAATTGCCATCTTCGTATCCAAGATCACACTTGAACCACTAAATTACCTGGTTCATAAAAGGGGTTATGCACAGTGATCACATGCGTGTTTGTGCTCTAATATTATTTGGTCACATTAAACACAGATGCATATTACCTTTTAATATTAGTATTTTTTTATTTTAATTTGAGTATATTACAATTTTTTACTATTATCAAACAATATTATCCACTGTTTTCAGATAAGCCAGTATTGGCCATTATGTTGTGTGGGAGATTAAGTAATACAGTAAATGCACAATTAGAACAGCCTGAAACCAACATGGCAATAAAGTCACATCAGTGCTGCATGGAGAGCAAAGCTGAAATGACAAGAGGAGAGTGGCTAAAAGGTTTAGACAAGATAAATTAAAAGAAACTACAAAATTCTCCTAGAACTCAGGCAAATAAATATGGTGCTTTGAAACTGGTATGCAAGCCTTTCCATTAATGATTCTCCAGAGACATACAACACATGTGGAGAACAGGCATTTCTCTAACTGTTAGCCTTCTAGCCTCTATAAGTAAAGCTACAGACTCTGTACAGTGGTTGCCATAGGGACAATAGCTTTTTAATGCACATTACTCAGCAGGAGAAGTATAAGGTGGGTGGTCAATTGGACATACTGTGATAAACAGAGGTGCCTCCCACACTATCTAGAAGGCTGAAAGTACAATCTGCCAACGCACAAGGTGCAGAGATCTCCCCCGTCTTCTGCCTCCTCAAACTGCTTATGTAACAGAGTGCAGATATAACAAACCTGCTCAACGGTAAAGCAAGCTAAAACATTTTTATTAGGCAAAATTCACATTTTAAGCAGAACTGATCTTGGGTGATTTCTAAAAGTATTCATTTGACAAAACAACATATGGGGAACATGGCGATTCAGCCTCTACAAGGAAAAAGCTAGGCCAATAAAACACAGCTGTAACAAGAGATTCTGGGAAAGCAAACAATGATATCAGTTGTGTAAACAAAACGAAGGGACAGAAAAGACCACAGTTCCTTATTGCCCAGTTGCCATTAGCCAACTATCAGAAGCAAGAGCTGACTAGAACACAAAAAAATTACTTGAATCTTTATTAAATCATCATCTCCAATAAGAAAGATGCAGCTTACAGCACATGACTTTTCCTACTGTAGCTGACAATCAGTTTGCAGTATCACAGCATTGCTGGGATTTGAACTTTAAGAATATAAATTTAATTGGGCCTACACTACTCCCCAGACCATCAGTCCTGTTTTTTCATGACATCCTGAACAATTGACCTCTGGGTAATGGCAGATAGCAGTACAACACAAGCCGTTTGATGTCTGGTACACAGAAGGTAATCAGATGACTCTTTGCAAGATACTGGATTTTGGCAATAATCCAATCACATGGATAATATGATAATAAAAAACCCTTGAGGCTACATTATTCAGTCAATAAATAAAGATTTCTTACAGAGGCTCATTATGCAGTACAGACAGATTGTATGCTAATGATATAGCTCAGCATCTGTTTGCTTATGCTGTGTACAGACTTGAAAGCATTTCTCAGCATTTATTTGGTTGAATGATAGCAGCAATAATGTGTTTGATGAAGTGGAAGTAAACAAACATCTTATAAAATGAAAGACTGCAGAGAGCTGATGAAGAAAGATACCGAAATTGTACCAGTTTAATCACCTGAAAAATTGAAAGACAAAGAACGTCAAACACGTTTGCTGAAATATGTCCAAATATGTGAAAAGCCTGGCAGTATCACCTTTTAGAACAATTTCTAAACTATGTAGAACTTTCATTTTAACTAAAGAGCAGTCACTCTGTTCAATATCTTTGGGCTGGTGTAGTGTCTTTATCTGTAAAGACATGGATTAGTCCATACATTTCGGTTAAGTTTGTCTGACACACACATGTAAAATATCACAATGAGAAACCACATCAAATCAAGCTGTGATGTGCACAAAAAAACTTCCTCCAGAGTAAGAAACAAACCTGCTGTTGACCCATAATGAAAGACCCAACCCTAATCTACTGTAAATAACAGCAGCCCATTTAATTTAAAAGCATGCCACACATTTGTCACTGTAACTGCCAACACCACACCCTAATGTAGTGCTATATGAGTAATGAGGGATACTCCTTTTGGATGTGGGAGTATAGCAGATCACTAAAGTCTGCACTAAAGCATTTTAAAGACACTCTTATATAGAGCAAATTACATCTAAAAGCTAAAAGCCTTGCTTAAATGCCCAACAGTGACAACTTGGAATAAGTAAGATTTGAAGTCTTCTGATTCACATTCTAAATGCATAACCTCCCAGGCACCACTGTCAACAGCCTTATTTTCGATATTTCAATGTCAGTAACCAGGACAAAGGGGAAAAAAAGATTCAGAGTACATTTAACTTGAGACTTCCAATGACAAAAACTATATTAAGCATGTACATTTTAATTTGGATATTTTTTCTAATACACAAAAACAAAAAGACACTTCACTAGTCTAGCTTATTTTCCACCAAGCGTTGAGATACCTGAAACATTTACAGATAATATAAAAACGTCATTACATGTTAAACAAGGCTTTTATATAGCAAAGAACACAGATAACTAACTTTGTAAAAGGTCTTAAGACAAGCTACATATGAAAAAAAAAAAAAATAGTATTTAGTTTGTGATGTCACTGTTGTGGTTTAGTTTGAGAGATTAAGCATTTTTGCAGGCTGAGTAACAAATAGAACAATGCTGTTGTTTTTAAAGTAAAATATTTTGTCAAATTGATATAATGAGCAATGAACACTGGTGCTAGCCTTACTGATGCCAGACATAAACAGACACGAAACTTAATTATTTCAATTAACATCTAGGCCACCCAAGGAGGATAGGGCCCTTTTTGAGTCTTGGTTCTCCCAAGGTTTCTTCATTCTATATTCAGGGAGTTTTTCCTTGGCTCTGTCACCCTAGGCTTGCTCAATTTGGGTTTGTATTTGTAAGATTATATAATATTGTAACGCTGCTTTGAGACAATGCACAAACTGTATAAATAAATTTGACTTTGACAAGACTAAAATCTTTAGTCCTGGACTCTCATCCAGTGAAGAATCACGGTGCCTGTTTACTGGTACTAAAACACGCTTGAAGTGCGTGGAGTGGAAAAGACCTTGGACAGAATATATTAAAGTATTGCCCAGGATAAATCTGGGACACATGAAGAGAGAGAGGTGAAACAAGGCTGTCCATGACCCAGAAATCCACAGCTGTTTGCAGCTTACTTTCCGACGTGTCCAACATGCAGCCAACTAAAATGAACATGACTCACAGAGACTGAACTTATAGCTGGGAGGTAGTCAGAATCCTGTGTCTGACCGCTAGCTCCTGGCTTTGATGAGCTCTTATATCAACACTCCAGGCGAAAAAAAGAAACAAGTCTTCCACTGAGAAGGCATATTTGCAGACAAATCTGCATTATAATTATTTTTCCTATCCCTGATACTCACTATTTACTTTGCACATCACCACACAGTAGCTGACTAAATATTCAATAAGTGTTTTGGAAAGAACTAAATGATGACAAAGCTTTGAAAAGCATGTCCACATAAAAAAAAGGACTCAAAGCACAAGGCTACCATTTCTTTGAGGCTTAGATGGACTTTTAATTCTCAAAATCTGTGCTGGAAGAAAGAAGGGTTGTCAGTGCGCACAGGTCCCATTGCCTCATTACAAACACTGTAACACAATACTCCCTAAGAGTCCCACCACTATGTAGTAACCAGAGCAATCTGAACAAGTAGCTCCCACAACCAAAACCTCATCCAGGGCACAGAGATGATAACAAAATATACAAATAAATAAAAGGCCACTAAAACAGAAACAGGGTTATGTACCCTTATCATTCAGATTGGATCCAATATTTAATATCACTTTGTTTGCACACGATAAAGAATTTGAATGTTTAATGTGATGACCTGCCAATTTATACCCAAATTGACATCATGGATATGAAGGCCATCTCTATGATCAGACAATATTGTAGGTAAAGCTCAGAAGACCAGCTGCACCGCTTTTATATATCCCCATGAGGGCCTGGCTATATCAGGCAGCAGGTGTGCCCAAGCACTTAAAGACACAGCAAAACCCCAGTGGGACATGGTTCATGATGGCATATGAGTAATACAAGTGAATAATATAATACTTATATGTCTGTTCATATATTCTCTGTGTATCTGATTTGTAATAGTGCAAAATATATAAATAAAAAATATATTAAAATAATAATAATAATAATAATATTATTACTGAGTAATTTAGTAATCAGATAACTGCTAAAATCTTAAAAAATGTTTTAATGATTATCATCGAATAATTAAGTGCTTGTATAAGCAATCAATGTCACAGTAATTAAAAGTATACACAGAGCATTGCAAAATACATTGCAGTCGGTAGACGGGCTATTCTCAATTGGCTCAAGCCGGTGAACAATATTCTACATTTTTCCTGGGTGTGAATGAGTACAAGTGACTGAGTAGTTGTGTGATTCCACTGAACTACATTATCAGTTATGTTGCTTTGGAAAAGTGGGTGTGCTAAATGCTGTAACTGTAAAGTTTTACAAGGTACAATACAAGCAACAGAGGGTTAAGGGCTTAGCTTTAGGATCAAGCTCTGGTAGGCTAGCAGTGTTTGGTCTTGAACCATCAACCTCTGTGCCAATAGCTTAAAGCCTAAATTTATAACCCTAGCACCTGTATACAGTATACAGGCAAAAGTTTTAAACTTAGCATTTCCATAACTAACAAAGCAGATACAGAAGAAGACGTCCACTGTATGTTCTGTGAAACTGCACTTCATATGAAAATAATCCAAACATCATATTATACTCTGTACTGTAATGTTATATGGGATACTGTAGTATACTGGGAATTATATAAAACTGGGTATAATATATTATACTGGGTATAATAAAAGTGTTTTCCCAGTTGCTGATTTGTTCATTGGCCGACTCAATGATTTTGTAAATTGTTTTATTAGTTAAAATGTTTTAAATCTTATTTCACTGTAAAAGTGTATATACCCATTGCTTCACTGAGTCTCCTCCTTATTTCATATCATATATCCTCTAGCATTTATGACATAAGCAGATGTTTCAGAAACAGCAAGGACCTGATAAGCATGCAGAATGTGCGAGAGGCTGTGTCACACTCTTCAGTGCAAAGATGCAGTCCTGGTTTGTCTGCCTGTTCCTCATCCTGAGATTAGATTCGATTATATAACATCACATCACCATCCTAGGCTGGAATCATGACAGTCACAAGGTTATATCAACACACTAGTCATGAGCCAGTTTAGAACGACCAATTAACCTAATGCCTTTGGGATGTAGGAGGAACCTGGAATACCTGGAGTAAACCCCGGCAGACATTGGAAGAAAATACAAACTTGACAGTCCTAGGTCAATCCAAAACTGTCCCATGATGCATACACAGGTCTTGGACTATAGAGTGCAGATTCAGTGCACATAATTCATTCAGGACTTTTTCATCGTGCTGCCGGTGCTTATAAGTGCAGTGCAAGCCAAACACATTCAGTCTGCTCAAACGGACACTGCTTGTGTTTAAAACAAAGTTCTGCACATAAGGCTGTGCTGTACTATACAACTGTACCACAACAGCTAATGTATCAAGCAAGGTAATATACAAGTTAAGTAAGTTAACAACCTCAAGGATAATGACCTTATGTGAGAGGACATGGTACCCACCACGTTATGTGGCACATACCTGTAAAAACATACAACCATGGATACACAAACAGAACATTCCAACACCTGTTCTGTTCTGTTTAGTAAGCTGAAATCTCAATGTGTTGAACACATGGTGCATCACACCCAACACCTGCGAATCAATTACTCCATTTACACACCAGTTTCACTAAAGTCTAAGTTACAACAATGGTTCAAGTCAAGTTTAGTTATCCGTTCTAAAATTTCTCATCCTCAGCCTTCTCATCATTTTGCATCTCATTCAGTCAGTTGGTTGTGCAGTCAACTAGACCACTGCTATCACTACTAAATTAACAATACTAGATGGAAGACCCATCATGGGGAGTCCAGAAAGACAGAAAAGATAAACAAAACCATTTACACCCAGCTGCTGGAATTACAGCACAACCACAAAATCCAAGAGTAAGCAGAGTGCTGTCTGTCCCAGGTCCTTTCAAGATGAGTTTAAAAAAAATCCAAACTCAAACACTGTGTGAAGTGCAATGCATACGGGTAAAATGACATGCTACATCTTCATTTTGGGCCATTATCTACTTTTAAATTAGATCAAACATAATACTAAGAACAAATTCCCATAGTCAGGTCAGATTATCAAGGAAAAAAATGAAGAGCACAGAAATGCAACATGATTGCTGTTCTTTGCTATCACGTCAGAGCCAGGATTATTGGTATTCAGGTCAATGAGGGGTTCTTGATATTCCACTGCATGCATGCATGCGGAACTCAGGATTACGTGGGACGAAGGTCACTGATTCTTTTTTAGCATGTCTACAATTTTATGCAAAAAATCCTCCAGCTTGGTAGATCTTGTAACTACATTTTTACAGAAGCTCCTAAGAGGGAGCTGGATAAAAAGTTAAACCTGGAAATGTTTTGTATTTAATTCAACTTCCCATTGTCAGTGCACTGGATCTAATACACATTACAGACATACTGACTAACCACTATTAGTGCAAAGGAAAATCATATGTCATGGCCTTCCTAAGCTGCAGGGTTTTAGTGATGGATTTAAGGTGCCAAGTCTGTAATTATGAAAAGTACAGATTTATCAACTCCATGGTGCACTTTAATGATAGCTACCTACAAAAACCCTCCATCACAAAGCAGAGATGTATAGAAAAATAAAAGCAATTGATCAATAAGCATAGTACTCCCTCTCTACTCATAACCATATTTGGGATCAAATAAGGTGATACAACCATAAATTATGTGAAATATGAATCATCACACCTCTTAATTGTTTTGTAGCAGACTATTTTGGGTACTAGAGCAGGCCTTGGATATATTAATTGGGTTCAAATGTAGCAATTAACACGCCACCCTTTAATCGGCCAATAAACCTATATACATTAGATCTACTCCACATTTATTCAGTAGAATCAATGGAAGCTAAGATAACAGAATCAGTTCAATCAAAATGCACCATTGACTATTGTCACTGTGGCCAGACTGGAATATTTGGCTCTCAGTATGGGCATGTACAAAGATCTTGCTAGGAAAGACAAATGTTTATCTTTCACTGAATCTGTCTATTTTACTCCATGAATGACCTTTGAAAGCAGCAGCTTCGTGTTGTAAAATAAACAGCTTTCTGTGGTGGACCACTAAAGCCTCATAATACCCAAATACCTGTGGAAGTCTCATAGCTGGTGTTAGCTTACATTTTTGTGCCTGTAAGTCACATTAAATCGATTCTTCTGTCCTAGCGGTATAATCCAATATTCAGTCTCCCTTTGTCTGGCTAGTTCATAGCATCTTTGAGAACCTACATGCATGTGTTATATACCACTAGGGAATTTTGAGTGGCTTGTGTGAAATCTAATGGTTTTACGGATGACAAATACCAAAATACTCATACCACAATAGTGTTAGTACTTCATTAGTATTGTACATAACCTTCAGAAATGTTCAGCCTTCAATCAGGGTAACGTTGCCATGGCCTGTAAGTGGGGAGTCCTGGCCTGACTCCTGATTACACCCACAGATCATGGCTAAATCGATTCAACTGAGTTTTTCTAACCTGGATTATTGAGCATGCAAGACACGAGTTACAAAATTTTTCAATTCATGTCATTTCTAAACAGCATGTGAACGATTTTACAGCTCAACAGCAAGGTCTATGAGTTTTCTAATACTGAAACATATTTACTTTGAATAATATATACAAAAACTTCCTCTTGCCACAATACTGAAGAATGCTCAACTACAAAAATTTCAGCATTTTCCAAAACTTGTTCACCATGTCTAAAAAATACAATAAATACAATTGAACATTCCATGACTTTTCCATGAATGGTGAAAGTCATTATGCTTGTATAAAGAGGAAACCAAGGATTATTCAGGGCTTTAAAACAGGCCATATCCGTAAACCAATGATGCTTCTTTCATGGAATGTGTACCAGATGGGTGTATCTGCCATTTCACATAACAAATGATCTTAGGTAAGCTACTTATAATCCGTAGCAATGCTCCAAAATGATATCTCCAAACGGAGCTTATAAAGTTCTTAGTCGTGCTCGGGTATCAAGCAGAAACATCAACATAATAATTACATCTTTTTTAAAAAAAACAAAAACATCGATTACTACAGAGATCACAGCCAGCTCAAAACTATGTACACCATGTTCACTAGCTGAGACGCACATGGCATCTTTGTTTTTGGTAGATTATTCCCAGATTGTGAGGTATTTACTATAAATACTTCTTAGCTTAGTGTCAGCAAATGATGCAAACCACAAGTTAAGGTACACAGGGTACAAATTCTGCTGACACTACAGAGAGAGTAACGTACTTAAGATGCATCTATAAGCATTACTTTGCTAGACTGCTAATATGTCTGCGTAATTATATATGCCTGGCTCTTTCTTCTAAAACCACCTAGAAGAGCTTCCTCTCAGCCACGATGGCAAAAACAGCTGTCTTGTATTGTCAACTGACCTGGCAATGGCTTACAAAAGGAGCAGACAGTGACCCTGGCCTTAGTCTGGTGAGGTTTAAGAATAAGAGGCAAATGAAGAGGATGGGGACAGAATATTTGCATGCTGTGCGCAGGAAAATTAACACATGCCAGACAGACAATTCAATTTAGTCCAAAAATGCGAAGAAAGCTCTGAGCAAAGACAAATATAGTTTGAGTTCTCTGAGTTCTCTAGCAATAGCTGCATGCATCTGTTACAAAAATTACATGAAGTAAGGCAGCAGGTAAAAGCAGGAATCTTGTTGGGGGATTATAGCATGGAACATTCTTGGAACAAACCCAAATGTCTTTCAAAGGGCCTGTGAGTATCTGCTGTTTTCGTTACAAAGCAAGGACTAATTGTACAAAACAGACTGCTTAGTTTTCACTTTGTCAGCCAGAAAGAGACAGATGTCCATTAGCCACCAAGGGGGCCATTCCTTCCCCCACCTACAAGTGAACCATGTCTCAGGAGTTCCAAGAAGAGGTTTGCTGGCTAAAGTATTTGTCATTTATCTTGCACTGCAGTTACATTAATATATTTTAAATCAAAGAATAAATACATTATGCCAAGCTGAAACAAATAAACTCACTACGATTTAAATTTAAAAAAATATTGATCAAGGAAGAAAATTACATCTTACTTCCCTCACACAAATGGTGCATAACATACTAAATATGTTAACACTAACTTACCAAGACACTCATATGGCACACAAAATATGAAACATATAGTCTGTATCCAAATATACTGCTCACAAAAATTTCTAAATGAAATATCCCCTAATAAAATATCCCATATTTTTTTGTGAGCAGTGTATATGGTTGTGACATTTTAATCATGGTACAAAGTCAAATCATATCTTTTTGGTCAACAATAAAGCACTGTTTTTTACAACCCAATATAGACAATGAGGACCACACAATAAATTGGAATAGGCTAAACAATTTGAAGGTTGTACTTACATGTGTGGGCTGAGCTCGTAAAAGTTTCTGTTTCTGTAGTCTTCCACCTTTTCTGCTGTGTAGATGGGCAGGGACTTGTAAGGGTTCATAGAGATCACCACACTACCAATGTATGTCTGCAAAAAAGAGAAGTGAAATGGATATGGAAGTAAACCAAACTCCTTTCAGCATTATTCTTTTGGTAAATAAACTTATCAGACAGCAATAGGAATCCGATTCTGGCTAAATAACACAAACTTGATTATAGAACAGATATGTTATATAACATCTAAGCCACCGGATGTAGTGCTTTGGCATCTGGCCCCAAGACAAGACCAAAAACAATCAAGAGCTGGGAGAGGTCAAACACTACATCTGTCTACATTCAGCAGGGACATATCGGTGTACTGTTCAGGCATGCGGGGAAACAAAAGCACGAGCACACGAAAACAATGAACAATGTGTGTGGAATCCCAGGCAGCATCACCACAACAAGCAGAACACAAATGAGTTGAAACCTGTGCTGACAATCTGATCTAACGTTCTATACAGAAGAAATAAAATGAACAAGTTTGAGCTAAATTAACTAAATGAACAAAAGTACGGTTCTGAAATATACCATGGCTATTTTGCCTATTGGTTGATTTACTGTGCATCAATCCTGTGATTATTAAATCAAAAGTAGGTGGACATGTCTATATGCTTTGAGGCCTGAGAACAATGCAAGGTTTATAAAGGCCTTTCTAACCTTTCAGTACGAGTGTTGCATAATCCACTCAGCTGAAGAGTCAGGAATCTGCTATAGCAACAAAAGCCACAACCTATTGTTGAGTGGCAAGAGGCAGCCTAACAAATTATTCACATGTAGATAAAGCATGTGAAAGCACCTGAATCTAGAAATCTAAACAACATTCAATACATATGCGCGATATAATGTATGAGGAATATAATAAATAATTAAAGCCCTGCCTAAAGATTATTGGAATTATGTTGAGCTTTAGCTGAAATCTGAGGAAAGTGGTCATACTAAGGACTCTGTCACCTGGACAGCAGACAAAAACAGAAGCATGAACATTTAAATATGCTTAAGCAAGATCCACTGATAGCTGATGGCACTGGTTAATCATTCTAACCGTGAGAAACAGATATTTAAATTGGAAGTGTACCATGGAATGCTTACAAGCACTGATCAGTTGAAGTTTACTTTTGGACATAATTCAGAATTAAATAGTTGTAATTACTATGAAGCTTCCTTGTATTCAATTTAAATGCTTGACTGAAGTCCGTAGTTCATGATATATTCAAGGCCTCTGATAAATAATTAAACTTCTTTCACCAAGAATTATCACATTCTGAAACTGATAATGCACCTACAGAACAGGCAGAAGATTAGATAAGCCCTGAAACTGTATTTCCAAGATGCATTTCAAAAGAGATATCAGATAAGAAAAGCCAATCCAAGACAGGGGAGAGAGAACAAGTAGATTGGTAAGTACACACTGATATCAAAGGTATTTTCAGTGCGTACTTACACCATGCCCACATACTTGTACCATGCGAGAGTGCCAGGTCTCCTCCCCTTATTCCACTACTGGCCTGCACTCACATTACACTTAAACATTCTGGGTTTAAGCACGCTTACGTCATCATGATGCGAGTTTCTGTGGAGAAAAGTTGCGCTAGCACAGCTTCATGGTGGTACTGATTTTCAGGCTTTTTGGAGTTTGGGCCACGCTGACTCAGCCCTCACATACGTTTTATAATAGACATCTTGATAATGCATGCAGTAACATGCATGTAAAATAAGATTTTTTACAAAGGCAGCTGATGTGCTCTGTGCTCAGGCATAAGCAAACAGATGCCTGAGCACGGTTCTGAAGATAACGGGGCTATCTATGAACATGGTAGGAAACAAAACCGGCCAGTGACTGAGCAGTATTTAAAACCCTGTACACACATGAACCGAATTCTAATTTAAAGTTAGCAAAAGCACTGGGCTGGTTATGTGTTGCTGTGTTTGTGCTGCTGGCCCCATAATGTGCTACACAGGTGTAAATGGAACTGGCACCGTTAACTTTGGTGTTCCTTATGGTAGCGTACATTCGCTACTTAGAAAAAAAGTAGATAGTTAAACAGCAGAACTAGCTTACTGTTATAGATTCAATAGTGAAGCAAAGGCAACTTACATGCAGTCATTTCTAAAAACATTAACAGAAAATGGACTGGCACAACACTGAGAATCCAGAGTGCCTATAAGACCAGGTGAGAAGCCTGTGTCCGAGCTCAAACACAGGATTGGATAGCAGCCAATCAATCAGGTCTTTTGCACTATACGCTCTTATTAAGTGGTCCTGAACATTATTTATCAGCTGTGCTGCTACTGTGACTGCAGACAGTCAACAATGAAGCAAGAAGACCTATAGCCAAGCCATAACATATTTCGTGCTGGCCTCCATGTCAATTTGACTTGATAATAGAACTTCATGTGTTCGGTTTAATGCGTTTTATTTTAATCTTGTCCACATGTGGAGCTGTTTGACACATAAGCTAGTAACACAGCTCTAACTTAAACATATCTGTAATACTGGTTTCAAAGTTATTTGCTTTAAGTTGCTTAAAATAGAAGCACCACCCAGATGAATAAATGTAAATTGAAATGTGCTACAGAACTATGCATCTGTTAAGCGTCAGTGGTTTTGTGGTCTGTTCTAAAACCACAACAATCATGGGAACAGCTTCATGAGCTATGCACACAATGATCAATTTCAAACATGAGTTACCATTAACCAACCTTTTAGGCTCGTGTCTGTGTTTGATAGTTAAGCAATGAGTATCACAGTATGGTCTGCTATTAAAGACAAAACCTCATTTTCATAGACCACAAATAATTTGCATAACTATTACTCATTAAATCAGCCAAGGTTGTTGTAATTGCTGCTATGAGTGTCAGTGAAACAGTGAAAAGAACACGATTTTGTGCATTTACCTTACGGCATCCTATTAGACTCAATAGTATACAGCACAAACTCACAAACAAAAAGTGTTCAATGGTTGTCTATCTTGATTACCTGATGTCAAATGGTGATAATATGGGATCCAGAAAACGAGACTTTATACATAAAATTCTGCAACTACATGCGATTGACCTACTAATAACAGTTCTGTAAGTTAACAATAAACAGTGAAAAACTCACATAGATCTCATTGTGTGTAAAGCGTTTCCGTAGGTTTTCGATGAAAGTTTCCTCAGATAGGGGTTCTAGCAGGACCATGTCCCCGACTCCTATCATGTTGTCGAGGAGTGATGTCTTTACCTCCATTTTGGACATTCCCCCCTGTAGAGAAAAATAAAAATCAAAGTCATACATTTGTCCCAGTGAGGCATCCAAAGAAAGCCGCATTTCTTTCTTTTTAGTTTAACAATTCATTTGGTAAAAAACTTCATAAGGTAGCTCAATGCTGTGACATTATTGGACAGCCATTCAGAACAACCAGAATTACTTTTTTTTGCATGTACAATTTGTATCATACTTCAAAAGAAATCAAGAAGCTGTTTCTTAGTTGGCTTAAAACCTACTGCCACTGTACTGTTCCTGTACTGTTTCTCATAACTTGGCAACAGAAACTGTGGCAAGTGGCAACAGAAAAGTTCAGCTATAGTAAACAGGTCACGATTTCCTGGCATAGGTGTCCATCACTAAGAAGTCACGTTATCTCCAGTGCAAAACTAATCATGCCAATGCAAACATTTTGTTTAATCAATTTCTGTCATATTTAGCAAAAACATTTGGTTGGTTAAGCCATATTCTTAAATATGTAACAAATAAAGCAACACATGAATGGACCAGCCAGCTAGGGAAAATGTAAACATAATTGCTAAACATGGTCAGTGCAAATAAACTCACAGAAAATGTTTGCGCAGCAGACATTTTTGGTCACAGGGACCATTTTACTGTCCGCTTAGGTCAGGGGTTCAAAGACCCCAAGGGGAAAACCATCCATGCTCTTTATCCATGCTCTCTGGACATTTATGGTTATAAGTTTAAATGATTTGCAAACATATTGCAAATGTTAACAATTTACCTTTTTTTCTTACAACTTATCAAAAAGACCCAAAAATCTGAAAAAGTGGTACTAGGCAAAACAGGAAGTTGTTGTTTTGTACTATTTAAAGAACTGTTTATACACAAACTCACACAGAAACACTAAACTGACATTAAAATACAAACAGCACGAACAGTATGAGTTTAAACATTTGTCACCTTGGAAAATATCTGCTCATTATCTGGACTGACTATGACAATTAAACATATCTCAAACCTACCAAAAAGGCAGTCATAATTACATAATGAATGAGTCATGCATTGCATTGTAAAACTCTGTGCACTCCATATTGTTATCTCTATGAGGGTCATTTGAAAACAAGTATGTGGCTGTGGACTTTTATCAGAAAGAATTAATTGTTCCAGATCTGCCTGCCATTAACACTCCGTCATCCACATCCTAAATTACTTTTGAACAACTTAATGTTCCTTATAATTTGTTGCATCCAATGACAACTGTAAAGCACAGGGTTAGTCATAGGCCTTTCAGTTTTGCAAGCACACTAGGCCACACGCACTTCAGGATGGGATATTTTTAGTGGGGGGAAAAAAAAGCATTCGAAAGAATAAAATCCATTCCATTATGCCCAAAGAGATTTACCCAGAGGACATTTAAACATGCCTAAAAACATGTTCCAGATGACAGGGACAAATATAAAAATCCTCAGAGATGCCTGTCCACTTAGCAAAAGTTACAGATTAGCAGTCATACAGAAATCCAGAGTTCACTGGAAAATAGAAGGAATTTAAGAACAAAAAAAAAAAAAAAAAAAAAATATTATGAAGCATAAGCACAGAAGCTGTAACAGCTTAGAATTAATGACCAGTTTTACAGAGAGGAGACACTGCCAGAAGGAATTCAACATGTGCTAATAAACATAATTTAATTACTACTGAAACCACATGGTACTATTCAGACCATATTCTAGGTCTCAGCAAATACGGGTAGTCCCCAATTTGCATTGGGGAGATGTCCTGACAAATTAATCGTACTTCGAATTTACAGTAAACTGAGGTGTTTAGTATATAATCAAAGCATAACATTTAAAACACACAGTAATCTACAGTTGGGCAAAATCATTAACTTAAAGTTAAGATGGGGAATTTTGACTACAGGCATACATATTAATTTTCATTTATTCAGCCTGTCATTATCTTATCCGCTTATCGTAGCCAGGGTTGCGGGAGAACCAGTGCCTAGCTGGCAACACAGGGTGCAAGGCAGAAACAACTCTTGACAGGCCACCAATCCATCGTATTGGGAACACAGAGAGAGCGAGAGAAACGCACAGACACACACTAAGGGGTACTTTGTAAATACCATACCAATTAACCTATCATGTAGGTCTTTGGAATGTGGGGGAGGAATCCTGAGTACCGAGAGAAAACCCAAGCAAGGCAGAGCCTGGGGTCATGACTGAACTGGAGATCTCGGAGCTGTGAGGCAGCAGTGTCAACCACCCATATTAGTGTTAAGTAAGGGAAAAACAATGCAAACCATATAGTTAAATAAAAGCTTTAGAAAAGACTGATGATGCCCCAGTGGCCTGACCAGGTTGGCACTCAGCCAGGGAAGCAACTACATTAGTAAAAGTGCTTGAGCATATGCATAAGTCTATAAGAATCATTAATAAATTGCAGCTCAAATCCATAAATAGAAAGGGATTACCCAGCCTAAAAATGAGACAGATGAGGTCAGGGACTTGCAAATTCCTTATAATTATGCTCAATACCCGACATGATGGCATGCTTCTCCTATATAGCTGCACAAGTCCTCTAAAAACTCATCTTTAACATGATCAGTCATAATTTATTTACAATAATTATTGCACTATTCAGACATTTGGATCATCCTTTCTTTTTATCATACACCGTGTGTTCCAAGGTGTTGGCAAAAAATGAATGTGATGCAACTATGAAGAATTTCATTTAAAATAAAACGCTAAACATAACAGCGACACAAAACAGACATCCTATTTTACTTTGACCTTGACCAACCAGTCTGTCAGACGCTGTGTGGTTGTCGGTGGTCACACCACTGCAGTGGTGTTTTAGCTATTATTTAACACCACCCGCTGGCTAGGCGGGCAGGGCATTACGCCCTTGAATCAACGGCAATTAGAGTGACCAAACAACCTAACACGTATGCCTTTTTACTGTGGGAGGAAGCCGGAGTACCCAGAGTAAACCCATGCAGGCACGTGCTGCCCGCTACCAATATTCTGGTCACGCCCTGGAACCCATCCTGGAATTTATTATGTCCAGTTAGGGACATAATATAACTCACTTCCCTTCTTAACTGCCTAATCCCGGACAGGGTAGCGGTATAAGGTGGCAGTATAGGCAATAGTCAGTATAGGGTGGCAGGTAAGAACCTTAGTCAGAGTGCCGATTAAACTGTGTGCATGTAGCATTCCAGCACCATAAATCAAACATGTAATCTACATAAAGAGTGCATATTTCAAGTTAAAAATGAACAAACGTCGTTTGATGATTAAAGGACAAAAAGACGTCAATCTGCGAAGTCAGACATTGATTGCCACTAAAGGCAGCCATTTCGCGATATGCAAGCTAACCATATGAATATAAATAGTATGGAAAAATTGGGAGTTTGTCGTCCACAATGAGCATAACCAGCCAAGGTATTAGCACAAAACTTTAGAGGAATTCTTGTGTAAAAAGCCTTACTATTTAAAAAGTAAAAAATAAAGCAAATGCCACCAATTACATCGAGAAAGACATGATATCAATTCAGGCAGTGGAAAAAGATGGGCTCAGACAAATTGTGCACACTTTATATTCAATATTCTTATCAATAAAATCCCAGAAAATAAGAAGATATTTTTTTTCCAATATTGCATTAATATGTGGAAGCAAACTTACCCTGGAGAGAGTATTTTTAGCTTTACACACAATAAAATATATTGTATTAGTTAAATACCAGGATAAGTCTTGTGTAAAATGGCTTAGGAAAACACATCAGAACAGACAAAGTAAGTTTTCAGTTAGGACACTTTGAAGAGCAAAGCACCAGACCTCAATCTAGCAAAAAACATGAAATATGCTAAGTGTTTTACAAACTCTTAATTGAGTTACTAAACCATTTAAACAATTGCCACAAAACTATTTACATTTTGAAAATGTACTTCCAAATATGATTCACAATGATACACAACCTTTCCTGGATTCTGTGCTAGCAATGGAGCCAGTGAAACAGCTGTAGATTAAACTAGAGCAGGAATATTTACTTTTCATGTCATAGCCCTGAGACAGATATCTCAAGCTCCCCTTAAACTGCAAAAGCTCATGTTGCACAAGCAACATGCAATCACCAAGAGAGTTTACTTTATACAAATGTAAAAAATATTATGAAGAACACTGGATTAGAAACATGTGCACCGTCAGCAATGTCAGTCCTCGTATTTGTATTAGTAACAAATCCATTTGTTAGGATTAGACTGTATATTTTTAGACACATTTGACCTAAAAATTAAACCACCATACTAAGCATTCATTGGAAAGTTCATACCTGGACAAATCCATGTCTAACCACGTTTCTTTTCTAATCTTGGTTAGTCATATCTAAACGTTTTATTTCTAAAGCTAAATATTTTCTGGCCAATTTCATTATGACAATAATAATAATCTATCATTTGGATTTCATTTCCTGAAGCTGTGCCAGCAATACATTAAATTTTACAGTATATGAAGCAAAGCATTCCCCATAAATGGCACTGTCTAGAATCTAACCTGAAACATCCAATGACCAACTGATTTCATTGGTCATAGCTATACTCTGATTTCTATTATTATTATACCCTTGGGTCTACTGGTTAGCATAACAATCTTAACAAGGGACGAAGTGTAGTTTTGTGATCCCTTTCTGGGCTCTCCTCCCACATCCAATTGTGTCTGCATGTAACTCCTCCTGAGGCACTGCTGGGACTCAGGGTCCTACAGGGGTGGACATCAGAGACTCCTGCACCACCTTACTGATTCATGACTGAACCTTAAGAGACCATTTTCAGTTATTTTTCAACTTCAGATTGTGTGTGACTTGTGTCACCTTACTAAAGGCTATTCAGAGTAGCCAATAAAGCTAACTGGACATTTTCAGGAGATGGAAGAAAAATGTAGTACCTAAAGGAACCTGTGTAAACATGACAGACTTCTAATTCTACAAAACAGTAACCAAAAAAAAAATCAAACCCTAAACTCCAAGACTCTGCAGCTGTGTGGCACAAAAGCTACCTGATTTTGCCACTGTGATAGCTCTGTCAGGATGAGAAAAAATATTTTATCTATTTTAAATATTTTATTTATATTTAACGCTATATGTGCTTAACAATAACTAGATAAGGATCCAGGCAAGACAACTAATAGACAGTCCAGAAAATTATTTTAATAAAAGTCTAGGGATTACCCCAGTTTGCAAACATACCAGCTACTGAACCAGTTTATTGCACTGACTGGGTAAAATTAATGAGCACTGTCCCATCATCAGTGGCAGAGGCATTGTCTTGGTAATGTTGATATATGGTATTCACAGCTAATGTCTGTTCTGATTAAATACAGATGAACAGAACTACCATTCTATTGCATTATAACAGCTCTCAATATTATGGCATGTTAAATTATTGGCTGCTTTATACATTCAAACAAATCAAACATAACAGATGGGTAGAATATCATTAAAAAAATATATACATCCATATACATCCATCCATTAATCTTGTCACAAAAATTAGGGGACATTTTAAAATGATTATCCCTTAATTAAATATTCTCCAATTTTTGTGAGCAGTGTATTTACAGATGACAAGAATTATTACACAGACAGGGGTAGGACAACTGTACCATCTGTTAATGACAACTACAACTTTTCAGATACAACTTAACCAAAGACAATTACTCTCAAATTAAGTGTGTACACGGCCGAGAATTAAGTGGCAGCCAGACTGCATTCCAGCTTGCTGGCAAAAGTGAACTACTCCAAAGGCAATAGAACAGGAGCTTTAGAAAGACAACCCATTGTGGCAATTTGTGAGGACTGGTGAGTTTGCTCAGTGACCTGAAACACTGCTAAATGAGCATTTAGAAATGCCAAGGTAAACGCTTAGAGAGTGGCATTTTCACTTTCCCATGAGCCTACCTCTGCAGATCAGATCCTATCCCTCAATCAAAGTTACAGGTAGGTCTCTCAAAGTTATTACATAACTACCTAATCACACTTTTTGTCCCTGCTAGTCCTGGTTAGGGATGTGAGGTGTCCTTGCCCACCAGGGTGCAGACATAAGCAAGCTGGCAGAGGTAGCGGATTTAGATCAGAATAAATAAGATTAATAGAACTGGATATTACGATCAGGATTTTAACCCAATTTCTTTTGCATCTATATCCTTACTCTAATTTCAATCAGTTTTTCATTCTGAACTAAAGCGTGAAGGCTACTATCTTGCATGGCTGCCAGGTCTGCTTATCTTAAGATAATTTGCTTCTTTAGGGCTCGTTTCCATAGCCAGCTTTCAAATCTTAATGATTTAGAGATGATCTGCAAAGAAGAGTGGACCAAAATTCCTCCTGATATGTGCACAAACCTCATCATCAGCTCCAAAAAAGGGTTTTGCCACCAAGTATTAAGTCTTGTTTGCTAGAGGGATTAAATACTTATCTCTCTTTGCAAAATGAAAATACATTTATATAATGTATACAATGTAATTTTCTGGATTTTATTTTAAGATATTTCTCTCTCACTGTTAAAATAAACCTCCCCCTAAAATTATAGACTGTTCATATCTATGTAAGTGGGAAAACCTACAAAATCAGCAAGGGATCAAATATTTATTTCCTCCGCTGTATATTATCGCATGTCCACAGTGCAATAACAATCTTTACGAACTTTATTAGAACATATGGGGGGAAAAATGGCTAGCTAGTCCTGGCTAGTAAACCATACCATTTGTGTTTGTAGGCTTTGTGATTTCCTGACGATTAGCTGTCTGTATTATAAGCTCCAGCTTCATGGCAGCCAAGTATGGAAACAATATGACAAATATTAATAAGAATTAATTAGAATATTAATATAGTAATTGCTGAACATGATTTTTAGATTTTTATAACTATTTAAATATTGCAGATCATGCATTTCTTAATTTCATTTCTTACAATTACCAACAGCCGCAGATCTAACTATTGGAGCTCCCCATGGATCACGTGAACACTGTTCAGTCCAGCACATTTATCCTTAGTTTCTTTAGCAAGGCAGTGGTCATCTTAGAGGTGTGTTTGGAATTATGTTGGAATACTGCCCTGTGGCCCACTTTCCAAAGGGAGGGAATCATGCTCAGCTTCAGTACATGTTTTCATTCATGGTTTCCTCAATGATCTTTAGCTCCCCACAGCTGGCAGAAATCATATCTAGTCTACTTTTCTTTATCAAACTGTTTACAAGCCTTCTTGTGCATCATCATTAGAAGATGTTTCCTTCTGGGACAACAGCCATGAAGACCAGTTTGATATAGTGTGGCCACTGTGCTGCAGCTCACTTACAGGGCAATGGCATTGCTTATGTAAAGCAACAATTCTTTTTTCCAGATCCTCATAAAAGTCCTTTGCCATGAGGTACCATGTTGAACTTCCAGACCAGTAGGAGAGAGGGTGATTGCTCCCCATTCACGCCTAATATACACTGTTTGCACTTTTATTCCTGGGCACACTGGCCCAAATCTGTCATACAGGTTTATGGCTAGGACAATAGTGACCTGACATGTATTCTTCACGAGGCTTCAAATACAGGACAAAATTCTACTCAAACGTCTTTGTAATCAGAGATTTACATTAGATATTACAGATTTTGTTTTCTACAGATGAAGCCTCAGACTAGCTTGAGCAAGGAAAATGTTTTTTAAAAAAATCTCATACAACCGTTGTTGAGAGGAAAGGTATAGTGAAAAGTTCGTCATTTATTATACAGTATAGAATTCTACAAATGTGAGTCATTTAGGTGCTATGGGCAAAGGAACTGAAATCTATTCATCCTCTTTTTAATTATTTGTTTACTTGTACATACAGTGCAGTGGAAAGCTACTCTATGACAAGCAATTGAAACTGACTAGCATTCAGTCTGGTGTATGTTTGTTAATACAATGAAATCAGTGTCCTCCAACTCCTCCACAGTTTGGGTTATATTCAACAGAGTTATGAGAGTGGTGATAAAAACTTGCTCACACCCCCATGTGAAAATAAACCAGGGTCTATATTAATATACATTTGTGCATTTCCTGTCACAATTTCATTCCGGTCATAGGAGCTGTTGTCACAGGACCAATCTTATACCTTCGAATTGATATTGGCTTAGATTTTCAGGTTTAATGGGTCCAGTCCACTACAATGCTTTATGTCATGAATGAGAAACACATTTTATAGCTGACTTTTTTAAGACTATGCAACAGAATCTACCATACAGCATGACTATTACATTTACTACATAATCACCTAAACACAGTTCTGTGAGATAATCATCATTATCCTAGATGACCTAAATTAAGCATTCCACTTCACAACCCTACCATTTTATATGTACAGTCAGTCTGGCAAAACATCCTGACATGGGTAAACACAAGGTTCATTGCAAATCACAATCAATACCATTAAGATGCCATTATCATATTTTATTAGCTATCTTCAGTTCATATTTTAGCAATTTGACCAGTAATAATTTGTCTGCTAGCAGTGTTCTATTAGTTCAGGAGCAACCTTTGGGCAAAAAAAATAGGCCAATGTTTTTAAAACTACTTTTACCCTCATTATTCAGCCTTTACTTACATGGTCCACGTCTATTTTATAAATATAATGTATGTTTATACACTCACTGCACATTTGATCAGTTCCACTTACCATGTAGAATCACCATGCAGTTCTATAATTGCAGGCTGTAATTATCTCCATCTGTTTCTCTACGTACTTTGTTAGTCCCATTTATTTTGTTCCACAGATCATATACTATTTGGGTGGTAGGCCATTCTTAGCACTGCAACAACACTGATCTATTGGTGGTGTGTTAATGTGTGATGTGCTAGCACAAACTCAGACACAGCAATGTTGATGGAGTTTTTCTACCCTAATCATTGTGTTTTAGATAGCTCAGTATAATCAACCACAGATGTCCAGTGTCTTGTGCGTACCAACGATACATTAGAGATCGACACAAACTTTGCAGCAACAGATAAGCTGCTACCTTGTGAACATGGTGCTTAAAAACTCCAGCAGCACTGCTGTGTCTAAAATAATCATACCAGCAAAGAACACACTAATATATGACCACCATTTCACTGCATAGCTGAAAATGAGCCACCACCCAAATAGTACCTGACCTGTGGTGGCTCTGACCATTAGAGAGCAAAGAAAAAGGGACTAACAAAGAGAAACAAACTAGACTTTGTAATGTGGAACGACAAAGTGCTTCTAAATGGCAAGTGGAACTGATTAAATGGAGTGTAGAAACGAGGAGGTTTGCCTAATTACACGAATGGTGATTGTATATTACACAGCGTCACAGTTAAATTACAACAAGACAATTAAATGATTCATTATTAAATACTGTTTATAGCCTAGCAGAGTCATGAAATATTGGATTTAAGCAACCCCACATTATGCATCAACAGTCAGAAAGTCTGAAGAAGAAATTACATTGAGGTTTGAGAAATACACAAGGGCATAAATTAAAAAAACAAACCAAAACCATGAACATAATTCAATTCTCAGATATGTTTGTTTACCAATCATTTGCATTCCATTTCAGCGTTTCTTCCACAGAACAAAGCTTCATTACAGAAACTCGACAACATATACAGAATTATGCAAATGCACACACTGCCACTTTTTGTGAAGTCTTTATCACCGGTGATCTACTAGCCACCTTTCCTGAGAACCAGACTGCTGTAATTGCTATGTAGGTGGACTAATGACTAGCACAGGTAATATATAAAAGGTGACACACAATGTCTAATGCAGACCAGTTATGTAGAACACCATCATCTGTCCACTACAACACACAAAGTTAGTGAGACAAAGATTATAAGAGAATATACTGTACTTAAACTGTCTGATACCAGAGAGAAAAAAATAGATCATGGCGATAAAAATATGCTGGATGGAACAAATGGAAACTCAATTGACCTGCAGCTTTTGCTCAAAAAAATCCAGACATCAACATCATGTAAGAAGGAGTCACTCATATGGCTTTAATTACTGGGAAAGTAAAACATCATGTGTGGGAACATTGCTCTAATGGTACAGGATCATATGAACAATAAGCAAAGTCAAGTTTCTTACACATTTTAAATGCTATGTCCTAAAGTCCTCAACAGCAACGAAGTGTGAAAGAATTGTAAAGACAATGATAGAGTAAATGAAGTAGAGTAGGTATTCTGCAGAATTGCATGCTTCTATGACTGAAATTTTATGGGAATCCTCAAAAAAATCCCACATCAGCAAAAAATAATTCCCCAAAGGAACACTGGACAATTTTGGATTTGCAAATTTCAAAAATCTGAAAACTAGGCAAATAAAATGGACCCAGGGCTAATTATTCCTTAACGGGGAACAGTTGCACTCTAGAGGCTCTTTGTCTTCAGCAAGTTCACAAAACAAAACAAAATCACTGCAGAAATCAAATCAAATAAGCATCATATTTTAAACCGAACATTTTACAGTCAATATCCTAGACATTTTTGCTATCAAAACGCAGGAACAGCATGCACGTTTTACTCGTTTGCGTTGTTTGTTAGTTAGTTTATTAGATCTGAAACACTTCGTCTGAGGTTTCACCGTTTGTACTGTACTTGTACAAGTTTGTACTGGAGAAAATAGTTTAAAATCGAAGGTTCAAAAAAGGTTGAATGCCGGATTGAGAAAATTGTGCTTAAACTTTGAATGAAAAGCAAACTAACCTCGTGTTTAGAAAGAAATTTCCTTTCAGTCCAGTGCAAGGGAAGAATGTTACATCCGGTCGTCTTTAAGAAGCTGAAACGGTGTTTCTTTGCCACAGTCCACGCGTTTTTGGTTATTTTGTCCCTTTTGAGAGTTGGGACTCGTCAATCCGCAGCAGCAGCAGCAGCCGGTAAGTGACTCGGTGTGAATGAACGTGAATGGGAGTGAATGGGAGTGAATGGAGCTGCGGGAGTGGCTCAGGATCCGGACTCCTCCCTATCAAATCGGCGATGGGGCATTTCTCTACCCGTCTCATTTAAAGACTCTTACATGACCAAATTACCGGTATGTTTTGAAGTACCAGATGTGTCTTAATTCTTGTGCTTCTTTATTAATTAGGCTATTTGATTACAGATGTTACATTATAGAAAGTCTTATATTACATAAAGATCCTAACCAGAGTATAATGGTTTTCCATCAGTATTTTACCCTGTAACTGATATGAGAAACGTAAACGTCTGAATCCATGCGTTCAAAAAAAGTTTAAAGTATAATAAATGTCAGGTACCCATTTCAACCAACTCGTTCGAAAATGAATAAAAAACTGCCTTCAAATTTCATCCACATTTAAATGACATTTGCTTAAATGTGTCGACTGGTTTGTTGTTAGCTGAATTTATGTATGTATTATTATCATTATTATTATTATTATTATTATTATTATTATTATTTATTACAAACACAAATCACAGGTTTTATATAATCTGTAAAACCTAACCCCACAACTAATGAGAATAAAGATTACACTGCACCTGTTTCTACAACCAATGTCCATTTTATTAGTTCCACTTGGAGTATATAGCAGTTCCAGCACATAGATGCACTTTATGAGTTCACACAGAACTGGGAGCCATGCTATATAAAACACAACATCTCCCTCACGCGACCGATCACTGACACTGCAACAACACGTCTCCACAGGAAAAACGATTTTCGATTGACCCTCAAGCGGTCACTCACACGAACTACACCAAATACAGTCGATTCCGGTTAATGGGACCACCGGTTAATGGGACTAGCCGCTTATTCGGACCAAATCCGAAACAAATCCTATTATATACGTGTAATGTTATTCGCTTATTTGGACCAAAATTCCGGATTCCAAAGAACGTGTACAGTATGTAATATCCGTAAAAAACTCTTCGTCTCTGGCATCACCACCCAAAAACTCCTGAGTTACTCCCCAGCCCTCTATTGCCACCTACAGGTCTTTGCCTAACACTTCCATTTACTACAAAAAAGACGCCACAATTTGTCACTTACTGTAGCCAGAGCAAATGCGCATCAGATCACACTGGATAAGTTCTTCAAATGTTGACTGGAATTTAGTTAGAACTTGTTTTTATAGTATTATGCTTTGCATGCTGAGTACCTATACATTGTGTTGTAGATTGTTTTAAAAAATCTTGTTTGCCAATTTATTTTTCAATGAACAAAGTTCATAAGCAACAGTAGTTCTTGTTTGTACGTTCGCTATACGTGTAAATCGCAC
>JAVSBV010158180.1:0-14743 GCA_033117975.1 Parotocinclus spilosoma
CTAATAACCGGCTGGTCCGATTAAACAAACATGCCCTATGTTACAAGACGGGACGTGCTATGTAACATATTAAATGTATATTAAACCTTTACTGTACGATTTATACGTATAGCGAACTTACAAACAAGAACTACTACTGAACTACTGTTGCAAAAGTTAATTTGCAAACAAGTTTTTTTAAACAATCTACATCACAATGTATAGGTACTCAGCATGCAAAGCATAATACTGTAAAAAACAAGTACAAACAAAAACAAACTTACCAAATTCCATTCAACGTTTGAAGAACTTATTCAGTATGAATAAGTATCCCATAAGAATCCCATATCTCGCTAACCCACTTTGCAGTGGCTAAGTGACGACTTGTGGCTTCTTTTTCTTATTCGTTTTCAGGATCTTTGGTCCGATTAAGCGGAATTTTGGTCCGAATAAGTGAAAAGTGAATAACATTACACGTATTTAATAGAATTTGTTTCGGTACTTTAGGATTTGGTCCAAATAAGCAGCTGGTCCTATTAACCGGTGGTCCAATTAACCGGATTCGACTGTATTACCTATGTATTCACATATTTTATGTATGTAACATTGAATTATTTTAATTAAATAAATAAATGACCAAATATAACACAAGTAGTTTGTTTTTCGCTTAAAATTAGGGTTCTATTTATTTTCTCTTCGGACTGTAAGTATTATAGTTTATTATAGTATTATTATAGAATTATAGTTGTAACCCAATCTATACACACATATTTATATATTAAGTCAAAATAGTAGATACTTGTTTGTTTTTGCAAAATTTTTAACATTATATCTAAACATTATATTTTTATTAGCATATTCGAGGTTGATATGACATGTAGCCAGCAGGTGGGGCAAAGCACCTGTGAATGCAATACACCCTTTTTGTTTCGGGAAAGTCGCGCACGAGAATGTAAGGGTATTTTAACCTGAATATGTGTTTGTGGATTTAGGTAAAGAAAGAATATGTACATGGTATATGCCTGTTCCCACTGAATTCCACGACCCCACCAGTCTCGCAATCCTGACCTGGATAAGTAGTTAGAAAAAAAAATGGGTTGATTTATAAAGCTTTTGCTATATATTGATTAGTGTCTCAGGGTCTCCATCTGCATATTTTGGTAAGATAGCAACATGCTGAGAGGGTGTGCCCAGAGTTTTGATACCAGCAAAAATATTTGACCTCCAGGATCATACCTGGAACAGTTCTAACATACCTGGAATCATACCAGGATCATACCTGGAACAGTCCTGGAACCAAACAGGGGGCATGCTTGAGATGCCCAAACCACCTTAACCACTTTGGCTTCGCTCAGTCCTAGCAGAGCAGCAGCAGGTGAACACCTCACACTGTCAAGGAACCCTTTTTCTGCTGCTTGTACACATGCATAGTAATCATGGTAAAAGTTTTATAAACAGGCAAAATAAAAATAATACAACAATGACCATGTTTAGCACTAGACCTATAATGGTTACTAATCTATCTATTGAGTTCTTATATTTTGGATTAGATCTGTGTATCTGTCTTTAATCTGACCAAAGTGGTGGAATCTAGAACAGGAACTGCATACAAACGCTGGAGAAAGATTTATTTCCGGGCATTGCACTCTTGTTCCACATCAGATGACATGTTTTACATTGTTTTCATTTTCTTGCTCATATCTCAAATCTGTGATTCAACTCAGCATGTGAAAGCATAACATAATCAATGCATGTTGAACAGTTGATATCTTACTCCAATATGTTTGTAGTTAACAGGCAAACACACGACCACAGGTAGGACATGCAGGGGGAGCAATAGTGCAGGAGACGTATTCTAGTGAAAATGTGATAGATGTGAATATTTATTGTATATAAACATGTACATGAATAGAGATTTCATTTCTGTATCAAAATGCTGCATTAGTATAAAAGACCAAACTAATTTTCCCTTTTCCTCTTGGAAAAAAAGAACAGACATTAGCAATAAGTGCACACACAATGCTCACGATGAAAGCAGTCCCTGTGTGCATTTATTAATACAAAGTGTTTTTGCTGTTTGTTAGATTCCACGCAGTGTGTATAGGAGTAACTGAGTATGGAAAATAAATTAAAGGGTTTGTGTGCTGCTGAAATGAGATGCTGTCAGAGGCACACTTATTATGTGATAACAATAGACAAGGACTTGAGTTCATGAGTCATTCTCAGCGAAACACAGTCTCATTGAGACAGAACAACACTCCTAGCACATGCAGACACACTGTTCTTTAGAGTACAACCTGCAGTCATATGACACGTAGATAAGAAATCCACCTATCTGCTCAAAGTCTTCATTTAATCCGTTTAGTAAAAACTGAATATAGCAATAACAGAGCTCAGTATAAAAGACATTATAAATAATTCACATCATTTGTCCATTTTATCTATGAACACACATCTAAACATATTCTACTTTAGAACAGTCTTCTGACTACATGGATTTTGTTGCAACATTAGGTTTAGGCAGGAATGAGTGAATAACTCCTGAGTCATTGTAAATGCCATCTTCCATCTGATGTCAAACAGCAACGAGGATTAACGAGAGACCAACACAACTCAGAGTAACGACTGCAGTCATCTTTGCTGACATGGTAATGACCTCAGTGCACATGTACACTGAAATATCAAACATTATACTGCTTAGACCAAAAGGATGGGCAGATTTAAATTAATTCATTCAGACATTCATTTTTGTAGGCATTTATCCAAGTGAGGGTAGTAACTGGCAGCACGGTTAGCCAGTCCATTGCAGGGCACATGCACACTCAAGCTGGGTAATTTCTAGAGAGACCAGCCAACTTAATGCAAGTCTTTGGAATGTGGAGGACACCTAACCTGGAGGAAATCCATGCAGACACATGAAAACTTCACACAGGAGGAATATGGACAAGGAATCTCTGGGACGAGAGTTATTGTTCAACCCAAATCAGAACTATTTGGCAGAAAGACAAATGAGAACCAAATCAGAACAATGCATCTTAATTGCACCAATTATACTGTATTACAATTATAAAAATATTGTTGCACTGGCATACAAAATATCTAACTTGTATGTGTAATACTTAATAGGAAGTAATAGGAAGGTAATACATAATAGGAAGTTTGTGAACCCTTTAGAACTGTCTGCTTTGCTGCACAAATATGTTTTAAAACAACAGCAGACGTTCACAAAGTCCTAAATTAGATTAGGAGAACCCATTTAAAAAATGGCAAATATATTATAATTGTTCATGTCTTTACTGAGGAAAACAATCCAACAATAATTATACAGTCCTGGGCAATAAAGAAGCCAACACTAAATGGTCAAATCAATGTTGTAAACTCATGGCTTCAAACAGTTAATAAATAGTTACCAAAGGTTTTCCAGTTGGTCTATTTAATGTGAGACCAAATATCCTCTATAGGGTTCAAATCTGGAGAAAAGAAAAACTCTACTACTATATTTGTATACAAGAAAAATATGTCAGTGACTTTTCCTGTTTCCTCGCAAAGGTATGCAAAACTTTGGGATTAGCAGTTAACTTGAAGCTGGAATTAGAATTAGTTGTTTTCAATCAATGTAATGATAATCAGGCATGAGTAGGCACTGATCTTTTAAATGGATGTTTGTGGAAGTATACAAATAAATCTTTCTAAGAACCTTCTAAGAGCTGCAGATGTTCATCAGGCAGAACATAGTTTCAGAATGAGCTCTAAAGAATTTGGATCCTACTAATGTGCAGTCAAGCTGCATGCAAATTGAAAAATTCAAGGCCACTGACCAACAAAGATCACCCCAACAGAAAGGCATTTAAATAGTCTGTGAGGTCACAGAGGATCCCATGGTGATTTCTTAGCAAATAAGTGCCTTTCTCACATTGTTCAATGTTAATGCCCACAAGTCCACCATCAGGAGAACACTGAACAACAATGTAGTGCAAGGAAAAACACTGCTGCCCATAACATGGCACTTGGATGATCCTGAAAGCTGTAAGAAAAACAGTTTGAGGACAGATGAGACTAAAATTGGGCTTTTTTGGTTTAAATGAGAAATGTTTTCTGATAAAAGGAAAACAACTGCATTCAAGCATAAGAAGCGTTCTGTGAAATATCGTGGGTAAAGTATTATGCTTTTGCCTGTTTTGTTGCATTTGGGCCAGGACGGCTTGCCTTTCTTGCTGGAATAATGAACTCTGAATTATCCCAGTAAATTCAAAAGGAGTATATTTTTATATACATTTTTATATAAATTCAAAAGTATTTTTTTTATGTAGTCTCAAATGTATGCATATATATTCTCTTTATGTACATTTAGGATTTTTGAAAATCTGATTTTTAGGTAATAATAATGCAAAAATACATATATCATTCTAAAGGGTTCGCAAAAGTTCAAGCACCACTGTGAATACACAAACTTAAAGATAACTAGTTTCTTTGACTTAAGTAATTTGTTTAACTATGACTCATGACTCACTTTGACTCAAGGTTCAAGTTATGATAATTGAAAACCTTGTTTTATGTACATGTTGTAATATAAATAACGGTTCATTAAGATTTTGCTCAAACAGCATCACAAAAACCTACTGCTTCATCTGGAATACCACAGCTATTATTATTCACCATTCCTAAACCTATTATCCATTCCTAATTAGCTCCTTGTAGTTGACTTTTGCAAACATCCATTCATTTTACCCCGTTTCAGTCATTAGAAACATATTAAGGTTAGATCAGAAGAATCATAAAGTACTACAAAGTTACATTTTCTTAAACATTAGCTCTTGTTTTTTTTTATCTTAGTTACAGTACCATGTATTTGTAAGTAAACAAAGCATAATCTTCCAAATAGTGTTAAGCATTTCTTCTCACATCAATGCTGTTGTTGTAATGTTTTCAGTCTTCTGAGCATTGCATGTCTGATCTTCGATTAGTAGATCAAAATGAGAAAACACGTTCAAAGATAGAGGCTGCAGAGCGACACGACATACCTCTCAGACTATGAGCGAATCTCTGCTTAGGAGTGTGTTCTGTTAAAACAGAAAAGAGAAGAGAGCAGTGTAAAAGTGCTTTGTGAAAAGGCAGCCATGCATGTGTGTTTGTGCACTATTAAAAAGATCATACAGTGAAGTTAGGAAGAATTTGCAGTTAAGGGTTTGCACTCAGTAATAAAAAATGACAACAAAAGTCCTGCGTCATTAAAATAAAACACATCTGTTGTACAGTACAACTGAAATGACAGAAGCAGCAGGGGAAGCAGTAATTAAAAGCAAATTACACATAGTTCTTTAAATGTGCACTCCATAAGATTTCATTTCCCTAAATAGTTTTATGTTAAAAATAGTAATGCACCAACTTTAGCCAATTTTTTTGGCTTAAAACAAACAAAAGCTTTGTTAGTTGATTATTATTTGTGTTTTTGATTGACATGTTATAATAATGTTGTATAATTCAAATGACTAATGCCTCTGGAGGTTGTGAATAATCCACAGGGCTGGCATTTTTAATGTAGGTCTGCTTTTAGACCACTGAAAAACCTCAGAGACCATCATTTCAGTGCATCTCTACTTAAAGCATTACCAGCAAGTTGAGCTATTTTAATAGCTGTGAAGCTCCAAGTCTCCAAGAAAGGGTTAGAGGTACTTCCTTTACATTTCTGAGCTAATCGAATTTATAGCAACTGCAGTCAATGTGGTAACCTTATGGTAAAAAAAAAAAATGAAATGTCACTAACAGGGGCATACCTGGCCTGCTTTGCTGGCCACAAACCCCAGCCCTGACCCCAATCTAAGTGAAACTGTACCTCCTCCAGACATTCCCAGTTCCTGAGTGCACAGCAGACCTTTGTTGGTCGTTGAGGTGCCAACCACCCTGGGCTATTTTGGAGGCCAGACGAATAGCTCTCACCTAAGCGGTATACGAACCAGAGAGGTTCAGCATCAAGAACCAGGGCTCTAGCAGCTACCAGATAAGCAAATTTGGTTCAAACACTTTTCTATAAAATTTCAATGTAACCTATTTTAGTTTCATACAGTTTTTCATTATTTTGAAGAAACAGTTTACATTATTAGTAAAATTCCACCACAATGCACCAAAACATTAAAATAATGATATTCTGGCACAATGTGTCCTAACTGGTTTTGCTTAATAATTTTATACGTTTACTTTTTTTCATGTTAGTTATGTTAAATGTGTTAACAGATTACAAATAAATGCAAATTAATGCGGGTTTTTGAGCACTCATTTAATAGTTCTTGTTACCTGTGTACAAACTATTTTCTGTCATCAAAGCGAGGTACAAATCGAACCGTGACTGAAAAACCTAGGTTTGAATCAAACTGTGTATTCTGTTCATCGAAAAATGTCTATAAGAGATAAAAAATGAAATAGCAGATGTACATGACAAGCATAAGGAAATCTTATAGTGCAAAATAAGCACTAATTCCATTTCTTATATTTTTTAATGCAGAGGGAAATCTTATAGAGTGCAAACTAAACACTTTAATTGCATAACATATGCATGGTGGCTGCTTATGAATTATATTCCATCTTCTTATAATTTTGAAGTTCCCAATCCCACCTGTTATCTGAAGCAGAAGCATGACAGGTCCAGGTCTGCCTGTATGTAATGCCTGCACTAGCTGGAAGACACTGCTGAGACTCAAACCCAGACCACTGCTGTGGTGGGTTAGTGTATTAGACATTGTCTCTTTATTACAAAAATGTTTCTCCAGATACTTTTTTGGTTTACTGCTTTATGGTTTCTGACAATATCTGAAGTGGCATGAAGCATCTAACAAAAGAACAGCTATATATAACTCACCACTTTCCGTGGTCTGCTTTGCTCCTCTCTGTTTTCTTTTTCTTTTGAGAAATGTGTAGAGGGTAGGGGTTTATGGGAGTTTGCAGCACTGCGGATACGCTCTGGTTCCCTTTCTGTGTATGGTGGCAAACAGTCTTCCTCTCCTGGTCGGTTACTAGCTGACCTATTACAAGGTGAATGACTGCTCTTTTTTGAGCTGTTTTTGGAAGGTGTGTCATATTCTTCTTCATTCCGGGAACCTTTTGAACTCCTCCCAGCTTTTGCTTTACGTGCTACTAAGCTCCTAAGAAGAGCATCATCATAGTCTTGTCCGCTTTCAACACTCTGTTCTCTGGAATCGCACCTCCTGGGATCATGGCGCAAGGTTTGCCGATCACTTTCTGCTGTGCCTCGTCTCTTTGTATTTTCTGGTAAAGAAGTGGGGCTTAGTGGCCGAGGTTTGTGTGGACCATCCTTAGGATAATAACGTTTGGAGTTGTAGTGTGGATAACGGTCACGTTCCAATTCCTGCTCTCGCCGCCAATCTTGTTCCCAATCACCTTCACACTGCCTTTGTCTTTTACATGTCCTGTAATCATCCTCTGCATTACCAAAGTCATCATGGTGGCATCGGTGCCTGGAACTCATGGCAAATTCTTCAAGCTCATCCAAGGAGCCTGAGCGTCCACCCATTTGGTAGGCCTTTCTCTGCAGGTGCTCAGACCGAGACATCCACCTAGATAAATATATCCTATTTATAAAGTTTTACAATGAACTGCTGCACCAATCAGTCAGTTGTATAAGTAATAAAAAGCATGTAATTCTACATAACAGTTTCCTCAGAGGGCTTACAATTTAACACAGGGAGGGAGGGTATTTTTAGATAAGAGATGACATTCCATTTTAATCAAGTCATGCCCACACAACACTCTTACCTAGGGTAATCTTCCTCCAGTTGTTGTGGATGTCTGGGGAGTCTTTGTTCATTCACAGAAGACATTTGTCTAGTCGCCATGTCTGAATGGTCATCCAGATCAGGAATGGCTGGAAGAGCCTTCTTCTGAACCTGCCGGTAGGTTTGGCGGAAATCCGTTTCTGCCTCATGCAAAGAACTAAGCTCAGACCTACCGCAAGCTGCTGGTTAAACACAAGAAAATAATGTTTTATTATTCATATTATCAAACCAAAATTAACCTGCAAAGCAATTCTATTAGGCTTAATAAATTAGCCAAATCTTTTACTTTACAACTAAACGCAATTTTTCTTAATGCCAGAAACTATAGTTATGTTGTGTTGAATGGAGAATAAAACTTTTTAGTCTCCTGATGTGAGTGCAGTATACATTTTGAAAAAATTATTTAAAAAAATACTGTTTATATATAAACAAAAATTAAGAAAATTAATAAATTAATAAATATAGAAGAAATTAGTCACTGTCTTAGTACATTTAAAAAAGTTAACAGTTGAAAGCTATTAAAGCATAGAAAAGCAGGAAAGTGAGGAATGTAGAGCATTCTCTGGGCTGAATGGAGAGACTGCAGCACATCAGTTGGCTTTAGAAATAGAGTTCATTCTGTCAGTGCTACATGAAGCTTACAGTCGAGACTGCCTACGGTCTTAGATGAATTCAGATGTGCCAGCTGACTCTCAACATACTGCAGCACCTTCAGTGAACTGTGATCCGGTGTAGGCTGGTGTCGATACCCACTGTGCACTGCAGGGGACATGGTGGAAGTGAATGTAAGCATACAGTACTAGTGTATCTAGTAATTTTTACATTGTAACATTTTTGGATATTTTCTGAAAAACCTGATGCATATGGTCTTGACTAAAGGTTTGAGCACCCTGGACTTTCATTTGCTTATTTACTGAGAATTACAGTACTGTGTAAAGGTCTTAGGTCACTAGGTCATTAGATTTGTTGTTTTAGCAATGGTGATGTTATACTGACCATATAAATCATATTGTTCCAAACTGTTCCAGTCTTTTCCACTTATAATATTCCAATATGATGTCTGTCTGTTGTTTGTTCTGTCCTGCTTGTGAGTCAAGGTCTGAGGGGTTCTGGCTCCACTTCCCCCATGAACCATAACAATACTTGCCACTGTTATTATTGCATTTAAAATGTCCTGTATTTTCTGATTGCATTCTAATTAAGAGACAGAGAAGCAATTATATATGGTCATTATACCATTGCTAAAACAATGTTATATCTAATGGAGGTCTAAGAATTTTGCACAATACTGTATGTAGAAGCCTAGCCATCTCAATTAATTATTCAATATCACATTTTTCAGTCTTTACTGTTCAGTTTCTTTTTTCAGTTTCTAATAACTACAGGGGTATCTTTCCATACTCCACATTGCAGACACAGTTGCAGCTCATTTGCTGTATAAAGACCATGTATGACATATTTATATTATATAAATATATATATATATATTGCAGAATTTTACTGACTGTAACTGTAACTTCTTTATTCAGTATATCGTAAAACACATATTTTGCATATCAAACATATTCGTGCCCAAATTTCCAGTTCCACATTTGGTAATTTTTAGGTAAATACATACTATATAGACAAAAAACAAAACATTACTTACTTTTAATACATTCATAATATACTGTTCACAAATATTAGGGGATACCCCAAAATAAAATACCCAATAAAGAAATATCTCCTAATTTTAGTAAGCAGTGTATAAAGCATTCATTTTTTAAATTCTCAATAATTACATAATGACAATAATGACAATAATAGACAAATGTTTGTGGACACGTCATCTTACTATTGAGTACTCCTATTTCAGCAACATTCATTTGTAATGACCACCAATATGACAGATTTACATTTTTCTACTTCCAACAAGTCAGTTCATCGTCTTTCGGTCTTGCTGTCCTCAAACACACAGTCAACACAGAAGTACTTTGCCATTTTTGTTTGTGAACTTGCACAAATCCTTAACTTAGTCCTTAATCCCTAATCAGATACCTTGGTATGCACTGAAATATCAAACATGAGTCAGAAGGTTTTATATCTTCTAAAATCTAATGGAAAGCCATTTAAAAAGAACAACGGTTGTTGTAGTTCACAGACATCTGTCTACAACTGCTAATTAGAAAATTTGGGACAATGTGGAAAATGCATATAAAAAAAAAAGGGTTTTACATTTACTTTAACTTTTATTTAATTTGCTAAATAAGCAGCATCCAAGTAAGGTTGAGTCTTTTATGAGCAAAAAAGGTCAGAGGTCAGATCTGCAGTTTGTTAACAAATGCATGCGAAAATTATTGAAATGTTTAAAAACAAATGTTCCTCAAAGACAGATTGGAAGTGATTCACATATTTTCCTTCTACAATGCATAATATTATTAAACAATTTAATAAATCAGGAGTAATTTCAGTACATAAAGGGCAAGGGTCCAGGTTTAAGCTGAACACGTGATCTTTGTTCCCTCAGATAGCATTACATCAAGAACCGTCATTCAGCAATAGCTGATAGAATCACATGGGCAAGGGATTACTTTGGAAAACCTTTGTCAAGCACTATAATATGGTGTTACATTCACAAATGCAGCTTAACATGAAAAAAATCTGGGATGCACCATTAACTAGTGGAAATGTGCTTTGTAATCAAATGAATCAGTATGCATTGAATCATAGGAACATACGTGTGCTCCAGACCATCCAGACTGTTATCAGCAACAAACAAAAATGCCAGGGTCTGTTATGGTATAGGGGTGTGTCAATTCCTTTTGTAAAGATCATTTACACTTCTGTGATGTAGCATAATGCAGAAAAGTACACCGAGATCTGCAAACCGTGTTTGCAGAAATAATGTTACAAAGTAACACCAAAAATATCTATCGCTTGGTATCCTCTGCTCTGTGCCAAAATGTCTTTTAAGTGTAGTGAAAAGTTATGGCAATGTTACAAAGTGATACATGCTTTACTGTCCCAACATTTGTAGAATGTGTTGCAGGCCTTATATGCAGGAATGGATGCTTATTAGCAACATAAATGACGTTGACCAGACAAACCAGAAACTGAGATATTTAAAAACATGAAATCTCAAATGAAATAAACGTCAATGTAAATGTAAGTTTTTTGTTTACATTTTACATTTCCAGGTTATGTTTATACTTACTAAGGTTTCTCTGAGTGTTACTGGATGTCAGCTTTTTTTCTGCCACATAGTGATACCATGTATTGCTGTGCAAATATGCTTATCATTGTTTTATGCAGATAGTATTAAGTATATCTATGCATGCTGATTATATTTTAACCTGCTGCTTAAAGTCAAATGTATAGCTTTCCAATCTTAAAAAGCTTAACTATAAAATGACAAAGGGAAACATTCTCTGACATGGTCTTATATCCTCTGGATGTGTTATCAGAAATTGTGTTTTCAAACAATAACACTGATAACCTTTATCTGATAACACTGACCAAGCAAACATATGCTGCAGGAATGAAAAACTCTAATCTAGGGTTAATCCAACAAATTCATATATATCTACAAACAGTTATTGAGGCTTAAACTAACACTGAGAACAAAGTGTCAATATTTTGTGTGGCCACCATTATTTTCCAGCTCTGCCTTAACTCTCCTCTTCACTAGAGCTTCACAGGTTACCACTGGAATCCTCTTCCACTCTTCCATAATGGCATCACAGAGCTGGCAAATGTTAGAGACCTTGCGATCCTCCACAGATGCTCAATAGGGTTTAGGTCTGAAGATATGCTTGACCTTGCAGCTTGCAGTGGTCGTCTTGGAAGTGTGTTTGGGGTTGTTACCATGTTGGAATACTGCCCTGTGCCCCAGTTCTGAAGGGATGGGGGATCATGCTTTGCTTCAGTATATCACAGTACATGTTTTCATTCATGGCTCCCTTAATGAACTGTAGCTCCCCACAGCACTCACGCAGCCCCAAACCATGACATTCCCACCACCATGCTGGACTGTAGGCAAGACACGCTTGTCTTTGTACTCCTCGTCTGGTTGCGAACACACACACTTGACACAATCTGAAGCAAATAAGTTTATCTTGGTCTCATCAGACCACAGAAAATTGTTCTAGTGATCCATCTCCTTAGTCTGCTTGTCTTCAGCAAACTGTTTGCAGGCTTTTTAGTGCATCATGTTAAGAAGTTAGTTAAGAATGTTTCCTTCTGGAACAACAGCAATGTAGACCAATTTTGCTACAGTGTGCAGTGCATGATCTGAGCACTGACAGGCTGACCCCACCCACCACTTTAACCTTTGCAGTAATGCTGGCAGTACTCCTACATTTATTTAAAGCCAACCTCTGGATATGACGCTGAAAATGTGCACTCAACTTTTTTTGGTTGAAAAATGGCAAGGCCTGTTCTGAGTGGAACCATCAGGGTGTTGGCAGTCTTCTTATAGCCTAGGACACCTTGATGACAAGCAACAATTCTTTTTTCAGATACTGTGGTTTTTGCCATGAGGTGCCATATTGAGTGTGAGAGTAAAAACACCAAATTACACACCTGCTCCCCATTCACACCTGAGATGTTGTTACAATAACATGACACCAGGAGGAGAAAATGGCTAATTGGGCACAAGTTGGCCATTTTTAGTTAGGGGTGTACTCACTTTTGAGTGCACAGCATGCATATCTACAGTGTTGTCCCATGAAAAGATATAATAAAATAGTCACAAAAATGTGAGGGTGTACTTACTTTTGTGATATACTATAGCTATTTAATACTCAACAGCAGGGTAGGTATAAACTGAAATTTATCATAATGAGACCACTTTATTATGTACACCTGTTCAACCGCTTATTAACACAAATATCTAAACACTCAATCACATGGTCAAGACGACCTGGTGAAGTTCAAAGGAAGGAGGAAATGGGGGAAAAAATGTGATTTTGAACCCAACACGGTTTTTGGTACTAGATAAGCTGGTCTGAGTATTTTCAAAACTGCTGATCTACTCATGTCAGAGGAGAATGAACAGACTGGTTCAAGCTGATATAAAGGCAACAGTAACTAAAAAAAACACCCATTACAGCCAATGCCTGCAGAAGATCATCCCTGAATGCACATTTCAAACCTTATAGCAGGTGGCAGAAGCTAGTAGTAGCAGAAGAACCAGAGTGGAGTAACCAGTGAGTCTAGGTAAAGGCAATAACTTTTACAATCTATAATACAAGACAATAACAACTCATACATTCTCAGAATTGCCAAGTGTCTCTCTGAGAAAGGAATGCAGTAGATATAAAAGTTTACATAATATAAGCTGGTGGAAATACATGTTGCACATCCTTGTAAAGACCCCTGGAAGTTATCATACAATCAGTGAAGCTGTTACCTGATGAGTGAAGACAAGCAGAGACGTTACTATCAATAGATGGTGTGGTGGACATCTTGGGCTCAATGAGGGAGGGAGGAGAGATGGGCAACATGGACGGCACACCTTGCACATAGTACGGAGGGTACATTGCTACTGGTGTTGACTTTATGCCTTTTCCTGCTTCATACACTGTAAAGAAGAGTTCAGTTATCATCATTATGTATGAACAATGCAAATACTCACAGTTCTAAACTAGTGATAGAATCAGCAGAGGTTGATTAATGTCATTTTGATCACTGGCATCAGTCAATAGTCTGTGCTTCCAAAGCTGATATTCAAAAATAGTGGAGAAAATACAAAGAAACTGCTTCCTGCATAAGTTCCCAGAATGTTATATGGTAATTAATATTGTTGTTAAGTACAATAAAACTTTGTATTAATTTATTACACTTTTTTATTACACTTTTAAATTATGGGCTATTTCATAATGGGACATTTCATTTTGAACTGTAATTTTTGTGGGCAGTATATTAATTGAAAAGACAGGGTGCAAGCAGAGACAGTTAAATGTTTATAGGTATTAAAATATCCATTTACTTCAGCAATTGTTGTTTCATCTAATATTATTAGTTTTATCAGTTGTAAAACAAATTGATATTGGTATATATCAGCCAGCTGCCATTAACAACCCCATATCAGTCAACCACTACTATTAACCCTCAAGATCTGGCCACTAATTGGGTAAGTGATGCCCCAGTAGAATATTGCATGTGTTATGGGTGAAGTTTTTTTCAATGGGAAGATGGTCATGTAGCATATCAAAGAACACCAGAACTGTTGCAAATGATTTGCAATATCTCTTGTGGCCCAAACGTTATCCACACAGAAAATTGAAAACTCATGGTAACTGAAGATGGAATTGATGCTTCTGATGTCCGTATCACAGACGTAGACTTCAACAAATGAAACCCAGAAAGATCACAATTTTCACACAGCACAGTTACAAGCCAAATTCAGTGAAACCGGGACTGTCAAAACAGGGGCTGACAAGTCCTTTAGTGGTCTCCAAAGACCTCTACAATGGTGTTGGCAGGCTGTGCAAAAAGTCGATGCAGCATTCAACATGTGACTTTTGACTCACCCTGATAATGTCCATGTCACATTGGATAACAACTGATAAAACTAATAATAATAAATATGACACAACATTGCTGAAGTTAATTGAACTTAAGGAACGTAATAAAAAACTATATCAACAGAAATTGTTTTGATTTTTTTACTTAGATTTTTATTTTGTACGTGTGGACAGTAAAAAGGCATGAAAAGCCACGAGAAAAGGTTAGAATGAACACTGCACACTGACAAAGGTAATGTACAGAATAACAAAATTCACCAACCCTCCATCGCCAAATGGGTACCATCTTAAACTTAATGATTTTATACAGCATATGCATTAGAAATTCATTTTTTCAGGATATAAAGAGCATTAGAACAGATTTACTTTATTAATTTATTTTATAAATACAAATTTATTTGCCCTCACAACCTCTACATCCTCCCCTATTCGTTGTGTAACATTACCAGAATGAGCACTTGTAGTTATTAT
>JAVSBV010158199.1:0-14740 GCA_033117975.1 Parotocinclus spilosoma
TATATATATATATATGTATATATAAGCAGTTCATTGCAGCAATGAACAGTGAAAAAATTAGCACATCATAGCACAGGTCTTACATAAAGATATTTTCTTAGTTCTTGCAAATTTTCTCTGTAATCTCATCACAAATTATATTAGTTATATCAATATATATCACAAGTTATATCAGTCTGAAACAGTCATCTCATGTTAAAGATAAAGCAGTAAAATGAAACATGGATTTTTTTAACATGCTAATCTGAATCTAAAAAGCTTTTGTTCTGATGGAATAGTCTTTCAATGAAAAGTCTTAAATAAATGAATGTACGAATGTACCTGTGCACATGCACAACCTGGGAATTTTTTGGGATGTACCATTAAATGCCAAGAATGAAACAATATTGTTTGGCTCTCCCTCGTCATAGCATGACTAGTTGGCTTGGTGCATATGCATCTGGTTGTAAAGGGATAGTAAGGAATTTGGTCATTAAACAGGTAAATACAATGTTCAAATGAAGCCAGTTATTTATGTTACTTCCAGACTTCACTACTGTAATGTGTTGTATACAGGGATTACTAAGTCTTTGGTGCACTTACAAAATACTGCTGCAAGACTGTTGACATGAACGAAGAAGAGGGATCACATTATGACAGTATCATTACACTGACTTTAATTATAATGTAAAGTCCATTTGATTGTATTGAAAGCTCGGAATTGGTGAGCCCCACCGTATATAAGCAGTGTGCTCATTCTTCAGTGTGCTTATGGCCCAAAATATGTGTCTTAAATGGATAAATAAACACCGTTTTTTTAAGAACTCTTTGAAAACTTTTATGTATGAGTTGCCATTTATATAAAGTGGAAATTATGTGATAGTGGTTTGTATTTTCTGGATACTTTAAGTGATGATGTTGGCTGTTTTAATTTTGTAAAGTAATTTACCTTTTTTCTGCTTTATATGTTTTTATGATTTGTGCAGCACTTTGGGGTCTGTAAGATGATATATAAATGAAATTTTTACTTATTTACTTACTAAATGTAGCTACATTCACTACATGAAAACTAGTGCACCAGTGCCTAAACCTAAGCCAGAAACACTGTGTCCAAAATAATGATACATCCTGTGAAATGCCCAGTCCATCAGTCCATGACAGGGCATCTCACAGATTCATTCATAGTCTCACCATTGCTTTGTTAGAGGAATTAAATGCAAATGTCCCCAGTGTGTTGAAGACAAGCAGAAGGATACAGTCATTGTTCAAGCCGTTATATCAGTAATTACACAAAGCACATTGTTATGGCCTGTCTGGGGATAAAGCAGTAAAATGAAAACAAATGGATTTTCTCTCCATGCCTGCTGTTCCTGATTTGAATTTAAGAAGAAAACAAGTTCAACTTTTGGGTTAATTGACTACAGTTTTACCAACAATAAGCTTTAAGGGAATACATTGTGTCTGTGCACATGCACTTACTAATAACAGGTTTCCAAAAGCTGTACCATTAAATGTAGACAAACTTCATAACAGCCATTTCATAATCACAAAAAGCCCGGCCCCTGTTAGACCCTTGAGCAAGGCCACTTGGATTAAAAATAAGATTGTATCAAATGTAGGTCTCTCTTGATAAGGGTATCCGCTAAATGCTGTAAATGTAAATAACATATAAACCAATGCATGTGAACTAGACCCAGCACCACCACTGTTTAGACCTGCAGTGTAAATGCACAAGGCGTTAACTCTCAAACACAGAACGTCTAAACGAACAAGCTAATAAAAGCGAATGACCATTATGTGGAAGCAAACATGGATAGAAGCAATACAATAAGAGTATATTTAATATGGAAAGTTGAATTGAAAAGGGGCAGATAGCTAGGCCATACACTGGTCATACATTGCACTGGGTCATATTCAGAGAGCAAGTTGATTAATAAGGAATTGTACGTGTTAATAGTATAGATGAGCATAGATTCGTCTGGTAGATATGTATGCATCACATGGGTGTCCAGTCCCAAATCACAATCAGTTAGCAAATAGAAACGATTTCAGTGCTCACATATTGTAATGCATGTCATCTACTCTTCAGCCGCATTCTGCTAAAACATCTGCAACTATCCCAAGATCCATGCACAGTTCTCATGTAATGTTGTGCAGATCAAGCATCACCTGAACGATAACAACTATGTGTCACTGACTCAGTGCTTGAGCTTAATACTGCTGTGATATATGAGTTAAGTAGGTTAATTATAATAAGGATACCTTATAATAACCTTATCAGAAATGGACATATATTAAAACTGACATTTTTCAAACGGACAAAAATGTAGCATTCCTTTTCTAGGGTGATTAAGGGTTTCCACTCCACAATGCACATTATGCGTTTGTATTTTATAAACTGTATGTTTCGCTGACTTGCATAGTGGGGCACCCCAGGCTTCTCTGTTGGTTTTAATAAATAGTATTTGTAATTGGGCTTAAAATCAGTAATTGTTAATATAATGAAACTTGTACTTGTAATGAAAACTACAGCTATACATTTAATAATCAAATTCTGCCACACTATATAGTGTTTTACTCTAGTGTAGTTCTTACTAACTGCTGTTAGGGTGATCAGAAAAGGATATGTTATATTTCAGACCCCACCATAGCAGAGCTTGGTGCTTTGCTGTTTTATCACGGTGGCAGTGCCCCTGTAATATAACTCTTAATGCTGTCCCTCTTGCTGGTCAAACAGAAACTCACAAACTACTGACAAACTTCTCTTTTGTAAATGGCCGACTCGAATCAAAACTATCTTTTTTTGATTTCTTGATTCCTCAAATCAAACGTAGAACTTTCATTTCTTAATCCCTAACTTAAATTCAAAACTATCATCTTAATCCTGGACTCAAACTCAGAAGCTTCTTTTGTTAATCCCCAACTAAAATGCAGAACAAACAGCATTTATGTCTTGCCATCTGTTACTTTTGTCATTTCTAAGGTGTTTTTTTACAGATCGATTCTTTGTGCTGGTACCTTTTCCGGTTTAAGCCTGTCGTGGACAACTATACTGCTCTCAAAACTTAGGGAATATTTAATTTGGGGGATATTTCATTTTTAAATATCCCCTAAATTTTGTGAGTAGTAAATTTTTTTTAACATTCAACTCTGCTTGGTGAAATGAGCTAGTTGTGTTGCCTTTAGCAACAACCAGTTTGCTAGAATAGTTTACTGTGAATGCATGACCACTTCAAGTATATTTTTGACAGTTTTTTGTAGCGTGAGTCTTTTAAAATACATACTCAAAATTATATATTGCACACTCCTACTAAGTTTATCCTGCTTTTATTTTAACTTTTTTCTTACTAGTTGGTGTTTAGATTAAATAATCATTAAATAATTTATGCTGAAGGTGCCTCCAGCTGTTCCATACTGGTGCATCTGCCTCACTCTGCTGGCCAAACAGGGTGGTGCCACATGAGCAGTAACAACGGCGTACTCACTAAAGCAACACTAAAACCTTCCTCTCTACATATGTTTATAGAATTTACAAGCATGGTCAACTAAACACTACTATACATGAATCAGAAAGTGGTTGTGCAGGCTGAACAATGCCATAGCTATCAATCAACACCATACCACTGTTATAATAAATATTATGCTGAAAATCCATTACTTGGCCAATAATAACCTAAATAGACCAGTGCTAAATATGTTTCTGAGAGCATGTTGGTATTTTAACCACTTTTCACATGTGTAATTACTCTTGTCTAACGATAACTGCAGGCAAAAATGTATTAACATGCTTGTCTTACAATTCATCACGAGTTGAATTAGATGGAAAGACACAAACACATGTAAGGTTGATTGATCTATGTATGTTTTGCTTGGTATCTATTCAATAAGCTGTTAATATGTTGCAGGACAGAATCCAGGTGATTAATGGTGCATTGTCCATCAGAAGTCTGACATTGTCTGATATGGGAATATACCAGTGCGTGGCAGAGAATCGTTATGGGCGAGTTTTCACCAACACTGAACTACGAGTCATGGGTAAGTGCATTGGTAAACCAGGGGTCACTTAATTATTTAAAATAGGGCTGCACAGCACTGGTCCTGGGCCCGTGTTGCTCACTTTCTTTTGCTAAATGAAGTCTTTATTGATATTGACATTGATATTGATTAGCCTTTATTACCTCTAGGCATATGAATCTGTAGGCATATGATTGCTGTAAAGCTGTTGCAAGAGTGTTTGATCTACTTTCAAAAAAGAAAACTGAAAATGTTGTGATAGTTTTGATACTTTAAAGCAAATCTTTAAAAATAGGTTAAAATATTTTAGTTACAATTGCTTACTGATTAATTATAGTATTAAATTGTACAATAATTAAATTATAAGCCTATAATACTATAGAACTATAAATGTCTTTGCATTTATAGTGTATCCACATAGTATCTAAATCTTGTTTTTGGTTTAACTACTACAGATTTGCCATGCTTAACATTTTAAATAATTATATTGGATACTAAATAGTTGTAATAGACTATTCTTAACATAAATTAAAAAGAAAAAAAATTATCACCGTATTGGACCATTTTACTGAATTATTAACTGCAGTTCAACAGTAAAAAAATTAAGAAATAAAATTAAATAAATAATAGTTAAATGTGTATTTATTTATGTTTTTTTCTATTTCTCTACTTATTTAACCCCAAGGCATTAAATGTAAGTAAAATGTATAGGGTGTTGACTATCGGGAAGTGACTTTCACAAGCCCTATCCCCTAATTGTAATGTGCGAAATAATATTTATTTTGATTAAAATCTCAAAAAATATGTATTTATTAAAACCAAATAGATTGTGGTCACTAGTTAAAAAACTAATTCTGTCCCATATTTTCATTTTCATCAAGGAGAGTCTTTAGACTTTACATGACGTGTAATTACTCTTTTCTAAAGATAACTGCAGGGGTGGTACGAAAGATATTAACATGCTTGTCTGACAATTAATCACAAATTGAACTTGATGGATAGACACAAACAGATGTAAGGTTGTTTTTTGTAATCTATGTGAACCCTAGGCATTAACTGAGAAGAAATGTCATTTATAGGGTGTTAACCATTGGAAAATCAATTCACAAGCTCAAAATTTTACTTGGGAAAACAATACTTCTTTATTTTAATATTGATTTGTAAATTATATATTTGATGTATTTTAATGTAAGAAAATAGATTATGCTCATAAGTTTAAGATTTACACCACCACTAATTCTAAGTACCATATAAAGCGTTGTGTTGAATCTGAAGTACATGAAGGTATGCACTTCTAGTTTATAAGACATTGAGTTTACTGGCCTTGATGTTTTATATTAGGAGTACTGAACGACTGTGCACTGTGTCAGAGGTAGTATTAGCTGATTCAGTCTTGCATACTGAAGTAGCGTGAATATATCACGTGTGTGTGAGCATGGTTGAGTGGCATGGTGCTTTTCAGTAGAGGTGACAGCATCTACCTAAATTCAGTGATGTAAGTAATTAATTTATAGCTTCTGTCTCCACCTGTCAGCTGTAGCACCAGATTTCTCTGACAGTGTGCTGAAGGCTCAGACTCTGGCACGGCAGGGTGGCGATGTGCTGATCGAGTGCAGGCCCCGGATGTCTCCCCGAGGCATGATCTCGTGGAGGAAAGGCAAGGAGGCTCTGAGAGAAAGCCACAGGTAAGAGCCATGCACTTTATGAATCAACTGCAGTACCAATAAATAATTCATGTGCTTGTTGGGATTGCTGCTTGAGAAACAATGCTTCAGGGAGACACACAAATGTTTTTCCTCTATCCTTGTCAGTCCTTTAGACAGCCATTATGATTACTGTAGGTAATTAATGCTGCATTTACTGTAGTGCTTGAAAGTTTGTAAACCTTTTAGATGTTTCTGCATAAATATGATCGAAAACATCAGATTTATAAAAAAATAAAGATGACCTGTTTGAAAAATAGATTTTTGGTTATGCTTAATCATTTATTTATTAAGGAAAATGAACCTGTTTTACATATCTGCGAGTTGCAACGGTACGTGAACCTTTAGGGTTAGCAGTTCAGGTGAAGCTGGTGTTTCAAGCAGTGGGTAGACTATCAGGTGTGACTGGTCACCCTGTTCTATTTTAGAATAAGATGTTCTCAACACAGTTGTGGAAATCATGGCATGAGGAGATTTCAGAGGATCTCAGAGGAAAAAAAAAGTTGTTGATGCTCAACAGGCTGGAAAAGGTTACAAACAATCTAAAAAGCGTTTGGACTCCAATAATAAACAGTCTGACATATTGTGTTTAAATGTAAGAAATTAAAGACAGTTGTTACCCTCTCTATGATTAGAGGTTCAACAACAAGTAATGGTAATGTAATAGTGTGCAAAGAACACAGGATAACCTGTAAGCAACTAAGGCCTCTCTCCTGCAATCCTCCACCATCAGGGCAACACTACAGGGTGGAGAAGAAACCCATGAACATGTTAGAACTGAAGTGCTTTATGGAAGAATGAGATAAAACTGATTTTCAGGACTAATTACCAGTTACAGGATCATTCAGTTGCAGTTATTTCTGAACAAATTAGTCACACTAAATACTGAGAGTGAAAGTTCACATTCTTTTGGCACTCGCAGATATGGCATATATGGATGTTTTTTCAATAAATAAATGATTAAGCATAATATGTTTAATGAAACTGCAGTAAGTTAATGACATATTCAGGGTATATGTTTCTGTGATTTCTCATATCTAACTGGTAAGCAGATATCAATCATTCAATAAAAGCATGAATAAGTTAATATATTAATATGTGAAATACACAAAAAACCCAATAGTACATAAACACAAAAAATACAGTCCTTAACTATAGTAAGTACAGGAAAGGCAAGGTAATACTCTTCTAATATGCTCTTATCATTCTTTTAGATGTTCATACTTGAACTTACGAACTGAAGCTCGGAGACGTTACTAGTAGAAATAAAAAGGATAAATAAAGTCATTGAGCTGCGTCCAGTAACCCTGTCTTGTCTAATGCACCTGCACACTCCTTTTGAGGGTCTATTAAAGAGACAGTACACATATCACAGGCTGTTACAATAGTGAGTGACAAGCATTTGGGTGCCTTCAGGTGGGCACTCCAATGGAAACTGGCGGATGAACCATAACTGGAACATAATTACACTAAAAAAAGTCGACGATAACCAAATTTTACGATAATCAGGGCAAACAGTAACTGAGGTTCCACTGTATGTGAAATGTTATTTACATTTGAAAAAAATCACTTTTCCTTATATATAATAGTAATTTTAAGATGCCTGAGAGATGCATATTTTGTCAGTAAATTTATACAGTGTGTTTCAAGGATTGTGTGAGTGACACAGTGGCTACAGTGACCTCACAGTTCCAGAGCTCTCCGGTTCGATTCCGACCTTGGACACTGCCTAAATAGAGTTTGCTTGTCCTTCCCATGTCATTGTGCTTTGTACTCTGGTTTCCTCACACATTCTAAAATATATTCATTAGGTTAATTGGTTGCTTCAATTGGCCCAGTATGAATGTATCTGACTAGTATCTGTGAAACCTTGCTCCTGTCATGAATAGCCATTGATGCTGATGCAACCTTAAATAAACAAATAAACGAAGTGAAGCGAGTGAAGGATGTTGTAAAGAGGACTATTTTGCTTGGCATCAAAGAGCTCCTGGAAGTGAATAGTACGCTGACAATGATGAGTTGCTGCAGTAATCGTCTTCACCCACCATGACTAATAAACTGAAACATGCACTCCTTTGAAGGGAGAGGAGACTGTCATTTTGTTTCATAGTTTGTCAGGGTTCTAATCTCTTCATACTGATTAACAGGATGAGCAGAGTCAAAAATAGGTTTATGGTAGAAATCTTTAATGACATTCAGTAGCTTCTAATGATTTAAATATCAAGCTTTTATGTGCTTCTTATTCTCGTAACCCATTCCATGGTATGAAGAGATCAAGCAGAATCAATTAGCTCGCAAGTTGCATTTTCTCCTATGCATTCATGGAAAATGCCATGTTTATCAGAAGTGCACGTCCACAATTTTAGGATCAACATTCAACCCTTAAATCCATGCGTTCAAGAAATATGAAGGTTTGTCATGAGCTAAGCCTCCCCTCCAGTTTCTGCTTGGCTAAACTGGAACATGCCACTTTTTGATTAGTAGTCCAAAGCCTTAAACATATTGCCATCACTACCACTGAATGTAGAATTACATAATCACAAAATCAGTTATTTATTTTTCTGATCCACATAATCTCACTGTAATATAAAGGAAAGTGGGAATAATGTAAATGTGTAGTAATATCAGTACAAAGGGAACGTATAAGAAGCAGGAGCACCCTTTAGCCGTTAGAATAGCTTCGAGTCATCTTCTAATGACATATAATTCCTGAGTCATTACTCCTGTTGTGCACCCCTTGTCCAAGTCTTTCTACAGTGGTGCTTGGAAGTGTGTGAATAATTTAGAATTTTCTATATTTTTGCATATGACCTACAACAGTCAGAGATTATTACACAAGCTTTCAGAAGATAAAGAGAGCCAAATTAAATACAAATGAAACAGCGATCCAGTATTACTTATAAGATGTTGTTGACCTTCTCACATAAACTGCTCACCTTGGTTCCTTCCATAGCAATTCTATTGGAGTCCATAAAATTAACATTATTTTTTAACCATTCTTTGGTGGACTGAATTGGGTGCTTAGAGTCATTGTACTGCTGCATGACCCACATTGTGTTCCTAAGCATTAGGAAAAATTTGCTTTAAACTTTGCTGATATATTGCAGAATGAATTGTCCCAACAATGATGGCTAGCCATACTGGCCCCGACACACCATAATAGGTCCAAGCCATGATGCTACCACTGCCATGTACATGGCAGAAGTGAAAAAACAATACACGATTTATTGAATACGTTTTTCTAAACAAATAAACACACAAACAAACCAGATAACCAGATAGAGCTGAAATTCTCTATTGTAATTTCACCCTATATTAAATAAGTGAGTGAAAACTTTTTTCCTGATTATTTCTGAAGAATAACAATTCAAAATGAGGTGTACTGTTTACACTTAATGTGCATCTGAACACCAAGTGTAATTGCACCCTCTGGTGTTCGAAAATGAAATTGCATCAGATGACGTAATAAACCCCTGGCCGTTTTTTTTTTGCTGTTAATGCACCAGAGAATCACCAGTTGATGTATTGTTTTTTGCTTTTTTTTGTTTGTTTTTCCTCACTGGTGTGGATTAGGTTGTAATATAGTGTGGAAAATGATGGGTGCAGGAAGAAATTGAGTTTTTGGTACAGTCTTCATTGGTACAGTCTTCATTACAACGTTCATAAAACATTCTTTAGACTGTGGGGCTCTTCAAACCATTTTCTTACCATCGTTAACATTTTACTTAAAACTGTGAAGGTATTAATCACATGCATAGCAAATTGTTTAACACTATATTAACGCTATATTAAACAGATCAAAGGGGGCCCTAATAATAATAGTTAAACTAGTTGCTGAAGATGTAAATGTGTATTTTTATGTTACAGGGGAAAAAAAGGTAGCATTATAAATTAATTATTTACTTTAATGCTGTGTTTTCAGAGTTTCTGTTTTGGACAATGGGAGTCTCAGAATATCAAACATTACCAAACTGGATGCAGGTCTTTATACCTGTGTGGCCCGGAATCAGTTTGGAGTGGCAAGCAGTGCTGGTGCTTTAATTGTGAAAGGTAGGATTCCAAATTCAATTCAATTTCAGGGCACAGACATAAGCACAGGGCGTCAGTCCATCACGGGGCTTAACAGCGCTCGCTGTTGCAGCATTGACATGGCCTCAGACATGACCAACCTCACTTATGTGGCACCAGACCTGATCGGTAGGCAGAAACATTACTTGACGCTGGGTGTCCAATCAAGGATGTAAGCAAGTAGACTGATAATGCTGCAGTGCAGATTTCATAATGTGACTTCTGCTCTAAATGCCACACACACAGCTTCAGATACACTCCCGAGAATGGAAATGTCAGGACTGAGTTCGGACTATTGGGCTGCATTTTCTGTGTAGCACAACATTAATAATAAAAGTAATCTTTATTTAAACAATGTACATTGCACCTCATATTCAAAGAACGATTTGAACATACAAAAACATGGAAAAGAAGACAGGTGACTGATATGTTTTGTTTAGCAGGTCTTGTTTTATCATTTAGAGCAGAGCAGAGATCCCTAGTGAGACCTGGGATTGACACCTTTTAGAACTCTGTACTGACTACATATTACTCTTGTACACAAGCCTTCACTGTCTCCTGATAAAAGATTTCATGCATTCAGTTCAAAATTCCCCTGCTCATCTGTAAAGATGTCATTAGTCTTGCTCCCTTCTGTCCTTCATCCAAACCAACCATTCTTTATTCTTAGATCTTCCTCAACTGTCCAGTTCTCGATCTAAGCTTTTGTAATTAAAGTCATAGTCAAGGTCTGTGGAATTCAGTCAAGCACTAAACTTCAACGTGCTATGCTATGATTGTCTTTGCAATTGCCCTTTACTGATTTGCACAACAAATCTTAATTTTAAGTAATCTGATTTAAAAATTGAAATTAGTGTTCAGCATTTCCACATAAATACAACACCAACACAACTCAAGACAATGGGTATTTTATGCCATTTATTTTATTTATGTATACATTCTGTGCATTGTTAATTTTAGATAATCAGTTCAGCAAATTCAGCCACCAAGAAATTTTTAAAGGTAAATTTTTGGGGGGGAGGCATACAGTGGGGGCCAACAGTCTGCGAACATTAGTGAAAATGCTTGACTAGGTATCTGTACAGCAGGATTCGTTTTGCAGAAGGTTAATGATCCTAAGCAAACCTCAACATTTTGCAACAACTACTTAAAGACAAAGAAGATAAAAGAGTGTTGCCTGTCACAGATTTCCCTCGACGGTCACCTGATCTAAACTCATAAAGGATTTATGGGGTACTTGAAAAAAGAGAAGCATTCAGTAACATCACAAGCTGCTTTTTTTGGAATATTGTAAAATTGTTGTTTAATAACATACTTACTGCACTAATACATTTTAAAATGTGCCATATTTTAAAGAATCAACCTTTTTTCTAAATATTTACGTTAGGTATAGCTAAGTTGTAATAAAAAATGCATTACATTTAAGATCAATTTAAAGTAGAACCATTTTAACAAGAGATACAAATAGCATATTAAGCACAAGTAAAAAAATGGTTGCATCCAACAGTGTCTGTGAGTTTCACACCTGACAAGATGGCCTGTTTTAGGGTCGTCGCATCAAATTCTGGGCCCTATGCACAAGCAGTGCCACCCCAGTTTAATTAGAGTAAAAACCTAAATAATAAATAGTAATAATAAACATTAGTTTAAAGTTCGAATTAGTATAATATTACAGTATTACAGCATATTACAGTATACAGTTGTTTACCTCAGATTGCAGTTAAGGCATCATTTATTCATTCATTCATTTATTCCAGTGACTTTACCCAAAAACATTACATTTACATTAGTTAGCTACATTTATTTTGATATTTAAATAATATTGATATTTAACGGAAAATAAAATTTCAGACTCAAGGACCTTTTCAGGTCTACCTCCTTGTTTCTGCACTCATTGTCCATTTGATTAGTTCCACTTACCATACAGATGCATTTTGTAGTCCAGCTGTTTCTCTTTATACTATGTTATTCCCTTTTACTCTAATGGTCAGGACCTTCACAGATCAGTAACTATTTTGTTGGTGGCTCATTCTCAGCACTGCAATGGCACTGACCTGGTGGCGGTGTGTTAGTGTGTGTTTCGCTTCTATGTGGAACTAATAAAATGGACAAAATGTGTAAACCTTTTTTCAACCTATTGAATTTGATCAAGCAAACGTTGACCTGTCAAAAAAAGCTGATTTTGAAACAATTTAACAGGCCAGCAATATCAGCAGATCACAATCACGTCAATATTTTGTTTGGTTGTTAGAAAAAACAGGTGAAACACTGATATGTGATCCATCCAGTTAGTGACATAGTGGACTAAAATGAACAGGAACTCTCAGAAGAGCCCAGCTCACATTACAGCCTGACAGCATTAAATCAATGGTAATAATACACAAATATTAGGAAAGAAATGTGGCATCTGCAACTCATCCAGTTTATTTAAACACAGCAACACCTGAGATATTTAAAGAGAAAATAATCTGATTGCATATGTACGGTTCTGAAAAGATCGTGCCCTTTTATAAAAGGTCTCTCTGACACCCACCACAACAAGACATCACTCTAAAACTTCACATTTGCTGTTTAACACACTGTGCCATTGTGCTTAATTATATAATGCCAGTTTTGTGCAGTGCCCTTTATTTTCCCTCTGGCATCTGGCTCCTGTCACTTTTTTAAGAAGCCACCCACATTGGGAGAGAAAAGATGTGTGTTCACAAAGTTTTGTCAATTAAATATGATTTGTTCTAGGTTAATACTACAGACAGAGGTTTCAGGTATGTGTAGCAGACCACATTTCACCACAAACCTAAGTTGGCATCACCCACACAATGGTCTGCCATCTTAATATTCCACACACCTGAGGCTCATTCGTTATCCACAGTATAAATAGTCCACATTCACGTTCACTGTTGCTCCAACATTGCATGATTTGTGTTTCTCTGACGCTGGCCTCCCTATCAGTGTTCAGCCTTTAGCATTGCGTGTATTGTTTGATTTGGTGCTGTTGAAATTAATAGTGCTTATATATAGCTCACAAAACTAGGAGATATTCCAGAAATAAATCCCATTATAAAATATCTTCTAGTTTTAGTTTGTACAAATAAACCCTGCACCAATGTCTACAACATGCTTTTGATTCTCTTGTTTGTTATAATGAAATACTTGTGCAAAAGTATTTTTGTTACATTGATGTTCTAAATTTTGTTGATCTTTTCATGGAAACTTCTTAATTGCTAATGACAGATAGAGGAACTGCTGGTTTGTGCCTGGTTCTGCCTTCTCGCTAGCTTCTTTACCTTGGTTAGCTTTGTCAGATTCTGCATATTCAGCAGGGTGACACTGTTTAAAATGCCTTAAAATTTTTTAAATAAATAATTCTATTAAATTTGTTGTTCCAAACGTTTTCGGAGTTCTGTTCACTATCCATGTACAGTATTGTAAACAGCATGCTGTGAAGAGGGTCTATGTTGAAGACATGGCAGTGTCCCTACTACCTCATTACTACTGCACTGTGTAGAGAGAGAACATACGTCATCAGAGGTCTCGTAAATAATCCCAAGAGTGGCTGACCTGTTTTTAGAGTTCTGTTAAAGTTCATGTGTAACTTTAAATGTGACGGCACAGAATCGGTTATATGAGATTCTCGATCACGTGGATCTGGGCACCAACTGATTGATTGATTGGATTTATACATAAATTGATTTATGTCAAGAAGGTCCCGGGTTCAATCCCAAGAGGTCCTTTCTCTGTGGAGTCTGCATGTCCTCCCTGTGCCTGCGTGGGTTTCCTCCCACAGTCCAAAGACATGTGTGCTAGGTTAATTGGTGTATCTAAAGTGGTCCTAAGTGTGTGACTGTGTGCATTACTGTGTGTGTGGGCCCTGCGATGAATTGGCACCCCATCTAGGGTTGTTCCTGCCCTTGCGCCCGGAGTTGGCAGGTGGGCACCGGCTGGCCTGCGACTCCATGTGGATTAAGCGGAAGATAATGGATGGATGGATGGATGGATGGATGGGTGGATGGATTTATGTTTTTTTTTGTTTTAAACTGGGACTGCTTTATGAACCTGTCTGGTGCAGTGGTCCATACATTTGTGAATCTATTATCTTGGATTGAATAACATCCAGTTTATCCATTCAATGGAGCAGATCTTTGTAGAGAATGTTTCTCTATATTTATGCCATGGCTATCTGTGAATTCAATAAAAAATAGTTTAGGCACTGCAGTTATGAATAAATGCCTTCTTATGTCATTTCTAGTTTAAACACGTACAGAGTTATGTATTTTTGAGCTACGTTTGTTTTGTATGAATGAGCTATGCAGCCACACCACTCTGTTATAACCATCCAAAACTGTACATGCTTTTCTCAGACTGGCACACATTAGGTTTAATGGGCTTTATGGCAGCAGACATATGCAAGCCCTACGTTCAGAAACTTCACACTATCTGATCACATTATCATAGTGTAATTGAGCAAGAAGTGAAACGTTTTACAGAACGCGCCTGGTCTTAGCCTTATGGGACAGAACGAGCAGGAACTCATTATGACTGTGGATAAGACCGTGAGTGCACAGTGACATCTAGTTGTACTTGTGTTGTAATGCACAGCTTACTTTACATTTTGTTTGTGCTTCTGTAATTATGTATGGTACAGACTTCTGGAAACGGTCTGACTCCACTAATCAAGTTATTGTTAAGAAGAGGAGAAAACCAATATAGCATATCCTTCCATATTTTACAGCACAGTCAACTCTGTTATGAGACCTCATGTAAAACACTAGTTGGTCACATTGATTTGTCACATGACAAATTTTATATTAGACTTTTTACATTTGTTTGACCCTTTGAGGACCAATGAACATATTTGTCCCATATTTGTAAATGGACGCCAAATGCATGTCCTCCCCGTGTCTGCGTGGGTTTACTCAGGGTACTCCGGTTTCCTCCCACAGTCCAAAGACATGCGTGTTAGGTTAATTGATTAC
>JAVSBV010158208.1:0-14740 GCA_033117975.1 Parotocinclus spilosoma
CCTGTATTAGACATGAATGGGAGAGCATTCCTATTTCTAAACTTGAGAAACTGGTCTCCTCTGTCCTCAGACGTCTGAGTGTTGTAAGAAGAAGGGGGGATGCCACACAGTGGTCAAAATGGCCTTGTCCCAACTTTTTTGGATTTGTTGATGGCATTAAACCTCCACATCATTTCATTCTGTTTTTATTCACAATTTGTTTAGTGTCCCAACTTTTTTGGAATCCGTTTTGTAATACATGTACATTTTATGTATATAAAAATTTCATTGTTGACAGAAATGTCATAACAGAGTACAGAGTAGAAAACAATAGAATAGCTGTCAGTTACTCTTAACCCATTACCTGCCAAATTTTTTTCTGAACATTTTTTTACTTTATTTCTGTCCGCTTACATCTAATCCCATACCATCACTAGGTTAAAGCACTTGATCCCCAAATGGGGATCATGGTTTTTAATGGGTTAAAATGACACTGTTAGAGGTTTTTGCTCTTCTCCTCTAAAACAAAGTCCACAATGAAATGATTGGCTCAATTTCATGAAGAACTTGTACTGACCATATCTCCATCAGACATATTTGAGATTAATTGTAATGGTGACTGTGAGCCAACTGTGTTCAACAACAGTACCCAAGCTCACTGTCGTGTTCCAAAACCCATTGCATAATGTTCTTGGTGTTGATGAGTTGGATCAAGGAATCATAAATTTCAGAGATTTTAAACATTTTTAAACATGATATTTTTACCATTGTAAGCTTTAGAAAGTGGCACAGAGGATAGTGTGCTTCTTGTAACTTCTTGATTTGGTTCAACACTAGCACATCCTATACTGGCATAAAAAAAGTTTTTTTGTGTAGACAACAAAGCATTTTTGGATAGAAGTATGTGTATGAGTCTTATTCCAGGATTTGGGTCTAGATAAGGGTGTTTCGCTTGTTGGGTTTTTTTGGGTCTTGTGGGCTGGACTCTGTCAGTAATCCTATGGCCCTCTGCCCAGTGTTTGTGATCTGCTCGCCTCTTGGCAGATAGCCTTCTAATTCCATCGGTCAGTGCAGTTCCATAAAAGCAAATTCCTAAAATTTGCACTTAGCACTGTTCATTTTTCAGCAACACAGCCAATTATGCTTTAAAAAACTTAATCTTAATCATCAGTGCAGATTAAGTGTGTTTTTGTTTTAAATGACATGCCAGTCTTTAAGGTCTATGTGAAGGGGAAAAGAAACATGATTTTGTTCCAACAGGAGTCATTATCGGTACAAACCTGTTCTTTGGATGTATGTACACTGGGAGGCAGTCGTGCTCTATAAATTAGCCAGGAGACGAGAGGATACTCTGGATTTGTACATGTACAGTTGCCAGGTCATCACAGGGATCATTGCTTTTTTCCCCCTAGTCATGTCACTGTGATGGTGGGTTAGAGAATTGCCCTTGTGGCATCTAAGCGCCATGTTGGATTTTTGCTGTGTGAAGCAGTTTGAAGCTGTGTTCCTTTACTTCTTTAACTGTTACAATCAAATATTTTTGTAACATGTTTTGACAGCTTGATTTCATGTCCCATGCATGTGTGTTCATGCGTGTACTTTAGGTAAACCCACGCCTGGATGGGTGTATGAAAGATTGGCACTGGTTGAGTGGTGATGACACCTCTATCCGGGAGACCATTCGCCACACCGAGCGTATGCAGTGCTACTCCATCGAAGACCACAGCTCCTACTACCCAGGTCATGGGTTCGCCTACTTTAACCAGAGCCATGGTGTGTGTAGAGCTCTTATACTCACGTAATAGATGAAATACGTTCCATTGCATGAAAGTGTTTACATAAAGTACTTACGTATAAATAATGTATAAACACAGCTGTGTATATTATCTGTTCTGTTTGCTTATTAGATGTGTCTTTGTAGATGAGCACTGGGGGCGGTAAACATATTTGGTACTGATTTCACTTCCACACACAGGTGACACGCCGGTACTCAATGTGCAGTTGACCATACGGCCAGCTTCTACTACAGGTGTATTGTTTGCACTTGTTTGGCAGGACACTGTTCCCCTTGCTATCTCTCTTTCTGACTACCATTCTGGAAAGAAGATGTGGGCAGAGGTCAGTATATTTCACCTCAAGTGCTTTCCTAATATAAATGTGTTATTCTAATTGAACTTTGTTACTGGAATAAGTACAAACTCAGAGCCCTGTGATATATTGTATATCAACTGTGCATGTTTGCACACATCAAGCAACATAAATGGTGAGATCATTGTGTGATGATGATAGCAGGCTGAACAATTTAGGAAACAACTCAAATGTTTTACAGAAAGATGCAGATGGAGCATGTTTGCATTTATCCATGTACACAACGGCCAGAAATCTCTGTGCTTCCACTGAACTAAAACAATGCAAACGTAAAAGGGAACCATACAGGCACTGAGCTGGATTTGAACTCAGTAATCAGATAACAGGAGAGTGTAACACAATTGAAGATAGTCTTTGCTATCTTTTAGTTGTTTCCATAGATCTGTTTTCTTTTATAACTCACAGGATCTGGCAACCAGTGAGTTATATGCAGCACCCGCTAAACAGTGGCGTCCCCAGAATTTTTTTAGGGGTGGCCAGATGGGGCCACTGAAAATCTTGGAGTGGCACACTTAAACAAAAACCCAATTTCAAGATGTCAATTATTGTAGTGTATAAATGAGTTAATAATTAATTATCTGATGTGTATGGACTAATATGATACAGTTTTTAACTTTTTACAGTACAACAACATTATGTAATGTATTTGTTTATATACATATATTAATTGATTCTTTAAATATACAGGTTTAATTTTTTAGTGAGAATATTAAACATAAAATACATTAATAAGTTAAAAGCATTACACCGAGACCTGCAGGTATTTTTGATACAGCTTTACTTAACTTTATTTTTACTTAACTCCATGAATACTACACTGCTCACCAAAATTAGGGGATATTTGAAAATGAAATACAGTCGAATTCGGTTAATGGGACCACATCGGAACGCGATCATTTTGGTCCTAATAACCGGCTGGTCCAATTAAACAAACATGCTCTATGTTACAAGACAGGATATGCTATATAACATATTAAATGTTTATTAAACCTTTATTGTATGATTTACTCGTATAGCGAACGTACAAACAAGAACTACTGTTGCTTACGAACTTTGTTCATTAATTTGTTAATTTGCAAACAAGTTTTTCGAAATGATCTACAATACAATGTATAGGTACTCAGCATGCGAAGCATAATACTGTAAAAAACAAGTTCTTACTAAATTTCAGTGAACGTTTGAAGAACTTATCCAGTGTGATCTGACGCGTTCTCTTGACGGACTGCACTTGAACAAAATCAAGTGGTGGGCGTGTTCACCTCCCGCTGGTTTTGCTCTTGTCAACACAACTTTTCAGATTTCCTGACCTGTGATAAAAGCATAAATTCACCCGGGATCCCAAAAATCCTCCCATATCTCTCTGACCCGCTTTTGCAGTGGCTAAGTGGCGACTTATGGCTTCTTTTTTGTAGTAAATGAAAATGTTAAGCAAAGAGCTGTAGATGGCAGTAGAGGGTGGGAGAGAAACTTGGGAGTTTTCAGGTAATGATGCCAGAGAGGAAGAGTTGTTCTGTATGTATACTGTGGCTCTGTGGAAGTTGTTATTGGTTCACTAAAAGTAACTCTCAACTCACGGTCGGCTCTTTCTTTGGTAACCACGGATATTACATATTTCTTATTCTCTCACGTTCTTTGGTCCAATTAAGCGGAATTGTGGTCCAAATAAGGGAATAACATTACACGTATATAATAGAATTTGCTTTGGTACTTTAGGATTTGGTCAGAATAAGCGGCTGGTCCAGTTAACCGCATTCGACTGTATCATCTTATGAAATATCATGTAAACGCACTTATTGTTATTTTGAGGCCAGCCACAAGTTAAGTTATTAAGACCTGACCTGCCCCCTAGTGGCTATAGCTCTTCATTAGTTGTATACATAGGCTGTATATGTGAGTGTGTAAAGTGTGTAAGTGTGTGTGTCTAATTTAATGGTGCATTTACTGTCCAGTTAATGCAGTCTGTTTACAATATAACTTTCCTTATTTTATGAGGAATATGATTTCTGGGAGGTAACATTGCATATCAGTAAATTGGAGAAAATGTGTGTTTCTTCATTCTAGCATATACTGGTGTCCTTTGGCGATGTTATCGTGGCTAGTGCTGCAGTTCACTTGTGTGACTCAGAGGCTCACAAAGTGAATGTGACAGTGACTGAGAACAGCACTGTACTAGAAGTCGATGGGGAGCTGGGCCTGCCTGAAAATGTGCACAGTGTGGAAGCTCTGGATTTGCCATCTTCATACAGCACCTTTATAGGAGGAATACCAGGTGAGCTCTAGAACATATTTGTTTTTATTTTGGAATAACATCGAAAGAACACACTGATGAAACAAACAAACAATTGCGATGTTTAAACATTTTTTATGTGCTCATCCACCAAAAAGGCTGATGGATGTGTTTAATGCTTGTATGTATTATGTATTCTGTGCAATCCCATGTTATGTCCTCCGTATTAACACTGTATTAAATATAATTGGTTGCTACATAATATATAGCAAAAGCTTTTTGAGATACTGTGATATATCTACTAAATAGACACACTTTATTAGGTACACCTTGCTAGTACTGGGTTGGAACTTAATTTTTTATGGCATTGATTCAACAAGGTGCTGCAAACATTCCTAGATTTTTGTTCATTATTGACATGAGAGCATCACAAAGTTTCTGCACATCAACGATACTTTGTTTTTGGTTTTTTATTTAACGTCACTAGTGACTGACTATTAACTGACGTTACAGTGACACACACAAGGGTATATCTATACACAAGCTTACAGAAACACTTATCAAACATATACACAGTCAAGTCAACGCCAATTTTAGAGTAATCAATTTCTGTCTTTGGACTGTGGGAACAAACTGGAGCACCTGGAGTAAACCCATGCTGACATGGGGAGAACATGCCATATTGCCCCCATGATACATATCCGTGATACAAATCTCCCATTCTAGAGATTATAAATAATAAAGATTGCAATATTCTTGGATGATTCCCATTTTTAAAATATGACAGTCTGATTCCAGTCAGAATAAAACTTATAATCTAGGCAAATAAGTTTGTAGTAATAGTAGTACTGAGTAAATATTATCAAATAAATAAAATATGCAAAACTGAAATTGCACTGAAGCCCTGCCAGTCCACCATAGGTACCCCTCCCTCAGAAATGGGCAAATGTGCCTGTGTGACACCTGACCTGGATGCAAGCCACCACTGGAACACAAACCCGATCACTGCTGTGGTGGGCAAGCGAATTGCAACAGTGTCTCGCCCTAGATGAATATATCTGCAATATATAAAATATATAAATATAAAAGTTCTATCTTGCATTACTAAACAGTGTTTAAAACTCTGGTTCTTTTCTGCAGATGTTTCTCTGATGTCCACCCCAGTCTCTGCTTTCTACACAGGCTGCATGGATGTCACGGTTAATGGGCGTGCATTAGACCTGGATGATGCTCAGCACAAGCACAATGATATCCGCTCTCATTCTTGCCCTCTAGTGGGCCCTCATCAGTGAAACATCTAATAATAGCTGGACCAATTAGAAGCCACCTTATGCCTGGTGTTGGAACCAAATGCCTTTAAAAGGAGAATGTTTAGTAGTACTGCGTTTTAGTTCAAGAATAAGCTTGATATGGCTTTTTAAGGTGGGAAATGAATGGGCTCACTGAGCCACAATCTCTACATTTTCCATGAACACAAACAATCTGAACTGGTGCAACCAAACCTGAGTTTTATTCTGACAGATTTCCCCTTCATAAGCCTTTACTGCATATTCACCTCCAACCATAAGCAACGTATACACAATCACTTAGACACTGTAACTTGTATATTTATAGCATACTCACAGAGACACAGGGAAGATGTGTACTTATATTAAGACACCTGAAAAAGCACTGCACCGCAACACAAGCTACTGAAAAGGGGGTGCGCCGTTGTAACATATTGTATATGTAAATACGTGACATACAATGCTTTTTAGACAAGACCACAGAAAGACATTTAATACCTTAATTTCTAGAATAAAAATTCACTAAAGGCCAAGTAGGTGCTCAAAGTCTTGTTTTGTTATGAGTTTGAGATTTTTCACTCATTTGTTACATTCTGTTTTATATTCTGTATTGTAATTTTTTTTATAATCTTTTTTTTTTTTTAATAATTCCCTTACATTGGTTCTTGGCGTATTCAGTGCTGGGGAAATCTTTTGTCTCCTCTGTCTAACTGGAGACTGACAGAAAATAAACCTGATTGTAAAAACTGTCTTTAAGCTCTGAGAAACTCTAAACTTGCAGTTCTCTTGATTATATCATTTAGCCAAAACATTAACACCATGCACAGACAGGGGAAAATGTTCAAAATTAAAGACCTGTGTAATTTTATCAGGGGAAAATCGCTACCTATGAGTACCTGAAGAGGGACACATGACCAAGTGGTGACGGTAGTCATGCAAGTGTCGGACCTGGAGCTTGGAGCGAAGGAAAAAGATCATCAGACAGGGTTTACCTTGAGGAAGCCATGGTGCCAGAATGCACTATGGGAAGAAGACAAGCCAGTGGAGGAAGGTAGCTCTGAGTAGCATTCTGCAGGGAAAGACTGGGTCTGGGAATCCTCATGGACGTAAATTAACTAAATATCATTATGAGCTGAGTGGTTTAAATGTCTTATTTGACATTGACATAATCTGGGTCTGTTAATACTTTTCCATAATCCAGACAAATTGTTAGATCTTTTATTGTTAGATATGTGCCATTAATTACAAAGAATAAAGTGGCTTATGTGGTCTCTCAGCAAGCATAGGGTGGAGGCTTTTCAAAGGGCCCTAAAGAGTGAGCATAGAGCGAGGGAGCATTAGGACTGAGCATGTAGCCTGAGGTGTCTGCAGAAGTGGACTGTGTTGGACCTGAGGGGTTGGTGCTGCTGGATGGAACAGGATTCTGGTTCTCCTCAGATGGAGATGTGGGTGCATCAGGGCTGGGCTGGGCAGAGCTGGCTGCTGCGTAACTGCTCAGGTGCTGCAAGGAACAAGGAGAGAGAATAATTTAAGTGGTAAGTCAAATGTTTTAGCACACACCCATGCATCTAGTGTCTCTACTACAACTGACGAAGCTCATTGCAGGAAATCAAATTCATCCTTAAGATTACACTAAACATACAATGAACACACTTTTTTATTTTCAATACTAAAACTGCCAGTAAATAACCAATATAGAAGTGATTCTTTAAACATTTCATTGTTGTTAATTAAAATGCCACAGGCATATTTACTGCATCAGTGGATTGAACTTGCAATCGTATTTAGGAGTCAAGTCATATTTATTTATTTAGCACTTCTTACAATGGAGCATTGTCTTAAATTAGTTTTACAAAATTATGTTATCTTAAGAGGCCAATCCCAAATTGGGCAAGCCTAGGGCAACAGTGGAAAGGAAGGAAGAAACTTTGGGGGTACCAAGATTCAAAAATCCTTGGGTGGCTTAGATAAGATAACTAGATAAGTAACTGTTTAGACTTTTAGACCAGCACTGACCTGACATTTCGTATCAGATCAGAGAATCTATAAGTAAATGTTTGGTTGCTGGTTGCTGATCCAGCATTCCTATGCCAATTCACAGGGCGAGCAGGCAAAACTTTACCCAGGATTAGGTGGCTGTCCATTACTCAGGGATGAGTGGGGGTTGCATTTGCAGTGCGATGGAATTTCAGGACTTTAACCTGGGTTACATGGTAATAGAATTGCAAAACGTTTGCCGCATCACCCAAGTGTGGATCGATAATTCGTCTGTATGGTTGCACTAGAAATGTATGTATGTATATATATATATATATACATACATACATTTCTAGTCCAACCATACAGAAGAATTATCTCCATAGATGGCCAATGAGTCCAGTGCCTGCCATTACCTGCATGGGCATTGGATAGTTGGTATAAGCAGGCAGTGCTTGTCCAGATGGGCAGTAACCTGCATACGTAACCATATGCTGGGTGGGGTTATAGAGGATGTGTGGTGGAGCAGCAGGCCTGGGAGACATCTGCGCCTGTGAAGCTGGAACCTGCAATGGGGAGGAATAAGCATGTTGGTACAAACAAAAAAAATGCTTTTCAGTTGTTTGAAAATTTATGAACTCTTTAGAATTTTTTTGTAGTTCTGCATAAATATGAAGTTGCCAAGGGTACATGCATAGAACCAATTAAACCACCTTAGGATTAGGTTCATATTTTGGAACGCAGGGCTCATTGAACATTAACAATAACATTAACCAATGTGAGCGAGGCATTTAGTTGCTCAGAACTTACCTGTGTGACCTTGGAGATGACTATAAGCATGTGATCTTGGTTGACTCTTAAATTCAGTTGTACCTAATCTGTCTAACTGTTGAGTGGTGCAGTCCAAACACTTTAGAGATGGATTTGTAACCTGTTCGAGCCTGATGAGAATTAAACAGATCTTTGTCTGAGGCCTCTGCTCTTGTCATGCTACACTTCCACTAATGTATTGTGAAGATCAGACACTGCTAGATCCCTGTTCTTTTTAAACAGCAGGGCACCCACTTACACCTGATTGTTATCCCATTGGCTGAAAATGCACTCAAGTATGACTTTCAAATGAACTATTAATCATAAAGTTTCATATACATTGCTAACTCATATTAATAGGGGATCGATAAATAAATGGTCAAGAATAGTAATTTTGTGTCACCAGGAACTGGGTTCTCTTTATCTAGATCTTTGTGATAACCTGATGTTTTATATCATATTTATGCAGAAACGTTATAATCAACCTCTGTTATTTATAGTAATTATTAAAAAGTGATCTATTGGAAAAATACAATCAAGTATAGTTAGAGACTCACCAGGTCCTTAAATGCTCCCAGTATGGCAGCAGTTACAATGCCCAAGAAGACTCCCAGCACATTGAGCACTACATTGGACCACAGCAGTCTGTACAGGTGTATCACATCCATGCAACTACTTACACCCGTGAATTCAAAATAATGTGTGGGGTACTCTTGGCTGGAGAGAGAAGATCATCCACATACAGTTAATTAAAAGGAACACTTGCTAAATGTCAATTTTAACATGATTTTCATCGGCAAATTTATATATTACAGATGATCACACACAAATTCTGTTCTCTCTAAGTGTAAAAATTAAATATTAACATTTACAGGGTCATCCTGGGTCATCCTGCTAAAAAGATTAATGGAGAAACAGGACAGTACAGGGCACAAGACCAAAACCGACTCTAGACAGGCCGGCAATCCCCTGGTAATAGTGAACAAAATGACTTGTAAACAATAACTGCTTATCTTTTTGAGCTTTCATTTTAATATATTAAGAAAAAAGTTTTTGAAGTACAACTCTCGAAAAATTGTATAATTTAAAAGAATAATTACAAACACTTAAATAGTCAGCTGTGACTGATGCTCACCAATCACTATGAGAAAGACCAGACAATATATGTGATGTGTGATGAAATCTCATGGAGCTGCATAAGTAAGAAAAACAGCTGAAAAATATCCATTCACACCATTTGAACAATAATGCATAAATTTGGAAGCAAATGAAAATGTCAAGATTTTTAATTGTAAAATTTACTTTACAATTGAGAAATAATGTTCGAGTAGGCAATGAATGACTAAAAAGTTGGGAAATTATATTTATTAGTTTAGTCTTGGGGTCACAATGTCTCCCTACCTACAGTCAGACACAGCCTACTTAACCAGAGGTCGTTTGAGGGAATTTCAAGAAGAAAGCATCTGCTACCAAGGACCAACAAACTCTTAAGAGCCTGCTGTGTTCAGATGTTACTGGAACTCTCAGTGGGACTGTGTTCAGAGCTCATATGCGGGCAACAATCAACAAACGCAAGAGATGGGTTTGGCACAGGTCCAAATATAACAGCACAAAAATGCTTCCCCACTGGGATGAATGGTGGTAGATCTGTAATGTTGTGGGGCTGATTTTTATAATTTTAATAATCCATAGTACAATGACCAAAGAATCAAGGTTTTGCCACTGCCATCCCAGTCCCCAGATTGAAAACCCATAGAAAACCTATAGGATGAGCTGTAGAGGAGAGTGTGCAAGCATGGACCTCAAACTGTGTAGCTGAGTAGTTTCTTATATGTGTTCATGTATGGCCCAAAGGTGCAATTTTCCAAAAGGGCTGGAGTAGTCCTCGTAACACATATACACTGAGATATCAAAATGATAAGCAATAAGAATTTTGTACATAACCGGCACTGCCATTATATGTGGAAGGGACTGTAAATCAGACATTCCAAAGAAATGCTTCTAGTGTCTCAGTGTGAGTTTCTCTGTATGTATGTGGTGTGTGTGTGTGTGTGTGTGTGTGTGTGTTGGGGGGGGGGGGGGGTTCTTGTGTTGTATTGAGTTGGTTCCTGCCTGGCCCACAGTTCAGCCAGTTATGCCCTGGCCCCCTGCGACTCTGAACAGAAATGACTACATACATAAATGAATGATACTTTATTCTGAATATATTGAACATATTGAACAGAATTTATCAACAAATAATGAACAAGCATATATAAACATGTGAAAGGTTAAACATTGATTGTCAGCAGACAGATATTTTGTTAAAAATGCACTGGAGTATTCCTCCAGCATGGGGGTTCTTTGATGCATATATTTTATTCAGACTTCAGTTCTAGTAGTAGAAGCTCACCTTTCACAACTGTATAAATCACAACAATAGCAGGTGTTGCTCTTCACTTTAAGTTTGCAATCATTGTTATAGGCCTGGCACATGACCTAGCAGAAGAACAAACAACAAACAGATAGATACAGGTGATAAATCTGAATAAAGCTCCATAAACATATGGAAATATGTTGCACTTAAATTGCTTGCAGGTACAAAACATTCTGTAATTTGACTGAGCATGGTGCTTGAGTTGTGCAACACCACATGCAGTCCCTCAGACTGACTCTGTCTGAGGGAGAGGAGGTCAGCCAGATGATCACCCCCAGTGCGGCTAGTGCACTGGATCCCCGAAACACTGACTAGAAAAAGTGGTGTTAAAATGTGAAAAGGACAAAGACTGGTCAATTGTTTTCATATTCCACACATTAAGTGCTGAAGAAAACGAGAATCAATAATCTATTCGATAATTAAGAAATTATTAAAAGTTGACCAGAAAATATGTGAAATATCTTGGGTTCATACTGTCTGCAAGTAACAGTGTTGTCACAGTGTGTTTTCATATTTGGGGGTTTGGGTCTGGCCACAGTTTATAAGATACAACCCCAACTCCAATAAAGTTGGGACGTTATGTGTAAAACATAAATAAAAAAAACAGAATATGATAATTTGCAAATCCTTTTCAACACATATTCAGTTAAATACACTACAAAGACAAGCTATATTCATGTTTAAATTGATAAACTTGATTGTTTTTTGAAAAAATTTACTCAACTTTTGAATTTGATGCCTGCGACAAGTTCCAAAGAAGTTGGGACAGGGTCATGTTTAGCACTGTGTTACATTACCTTTCCTTTTAACAACACACAGTAAGTGTTTGGGAACTAAGAAGACTAACTGTTGAATCTTTGTAGGTGGAATTCTTTTCCATTCTTGCTTGATATTAAACTTCATTCCGTGGTCTCCACTGTCATGTTTTGCGCTTCATATTGCACCACAGGGAGACAGGACTGCAGACAGGCCAGTCTAGTACCCAAACTCTATACGGTAAAGCCACACTGTTGTAACACGTGCAGAATATGGCTTGGCATTGTCTTAAGCACATAAGCAGGGAGGCCCCTGAAAAAGACGTTGCCCATGGCATGGGCACTAAAACACCCCATGCCAGCAGAGATGGCTTTCTCTTTGCATGGTAGAGTTTTCTAAAGTGTTCCTGAGCCCATGTGGCCATTGTACAAAGGTTTTTAATGCAGTGCTGAGGGATCAAAGGTCACAGGCATTCAATGTTGGTTTTTGGCCTTGCCGAGCTTTCTCATATTCTCTGAATATTTTGATGATATTATGGACTATATATGATGAAATCCCTAAATTCCTTGAAATTGCATAATGAGAAATGTTGTTCTTAAACTGTTGAACTATTTGCTCTCGCAGTTGTTCACAAAGTGGTGAACCTCGCGCCCATCTTTGCCTGTGAACGACTGTGACCTTTGGGGATACTCTGTTTATTCCAGTCATAACACTTACCTGTTTCCTGTTAACTTTCACAGTTTTTTGTTGGCCCTGTCCCAACTCCTTTGGAATGTGTTGCAGGCATCAAATTCAAAATGAGAATATTTGCAAACGGTAAATAAAGTTTAACAGTTTAAACATTAAATATCTTGTATTTTTAGTGTATTCTGTTGAATATGGGATGAAAAGGATTTGCAAATCATCATATTCTGTTTTTATTTATATTTTATTTATGTTGTCCCAATTTCATTGGAATTGGGGTTGTAGAGGAATTTGAGAGTTCTAAAGCAGATGAGAGGAAAAACAGTAGGGTGATTGTGTTTGTCCTGCTGAAAACGTTACTGGGGAACCTTGATGTAACGCGTGATGTAAGCATTGAGTATGCATTAGTTGTGAAATGTGTTTTATGCACTATTTACATATGGTTTATCTGTTTGGTTGTAGAAACTATTTTTGTATCAGCTTGTATAGCTTGGGCCACTGCTGAATGATCTCATCATGAGATGAATGCCATGATATGTGCATAAGATACTTACTTCACTGTAGTAGTTGTCATATGCATAGCCTGTGCTGCTGGCGTAAAATTCACATCTCCCCTCAATTAGAGGTCTCCTGTCCTAGGTTGAATAGGAATAAACAAATTGTAAACTGCACTGATTCCTATGTCTTCCTTTTGAATATACCATATAAAATCACAAATCTAAAACACGCACTGGCAAAAAATATTTGGGATTACCTCAAAATATCCATAATGAAATGTCCCCTAATTTTGTGAGCAATACAGGATATTTGTCTGTTTCAACTAAACCTATTGCTAAATGGTGCTAAAAACCAGCATGCAGCAATGCAGTCTGCGTAGACAAACACTGGCAAGGGTCTTCTCTGCATGAAGCAACAGTGCCCCCCTTCCAACAAGTAAGTTTGTCACAGTCATACTCTGTAAGAACTGACCTGGCTCAATGATAGTAAGATTACTATCCTTGCATAAACAAGTCAGAACATTAACATAAATCCATCAGACTATCTGTATATAGGCAGATATTCCCCAGTTTAGGTGTGCAAAAGTAGTAGAAACACATCTAAACAGACTTATGGCTGTAATTCAAGTGAAAGGTTCTACAGTATTAAATTAGGATACTGTCCCCTATTCAATTAATCTTATTTTTAACATTGAAACATTTACATTTAACACAACCCCTTATCCAGAGTGGCTTACGTTAAGGGATTTGCACAAGAACCCAACAGTGGCAGTTATGCCTAATGGGATTTGAACCATGTACCTTTTGGTCCACAGTCCAGTATCTTAAAAAGGAATCTTGCTTTAGGTTATAAATGTGGTAGAACACAGTTTTATAGTACTGTTTTTGGTGAAGACCAGTCTTTATCACCCTTTCTTTTATATCACTAAACTGGGCAGCACTGTGGCTTGGTGGGTAGCACTGCTGCCACACAACAAGAAGGCCTAGGTCCTTTGTATGTGGAGTCTGCATGTCCTCCCTGTGGGTTTACTCTGGGTACTTTGGTTTCCTCCCACAGTCCAAAGACATGAATGTTAGGTTAATTGATTGTGCTAGATTGGCATCGACTTGAGTGTATATATGACTAATTTTGAGATAACCTTGTTTGTGCTGCTGAAATGGCCACTGATGCCAATAGCATCCTTGCATATGCCAAATAAATAAACAAACAAATGTGTCAGTAAAACTGATGCCGTTCATGCCAGAGAATACATTCACATTCGTGGATTACAAGGCATAAAGTTCAAATTATTAAATAATATCCCAATGCATCTTAACATGAAAAGGTCTTGAGCACAGATCAATTGTGGTATTGTAAAAAAAAATAAGAAACTAATTTATTGATGAAAGAACAAACAGGTTTCAATAAACATCAACAAAGTATAGTCACTAAAGCTGGCCATGTAAAATGAAAGTTATTATTTTTAATATTTTAGGGCAGCCCAGTGCCTTGGTGGTTGCACAATTGGCTCACTTATTAGGTTATTTAATTATGCTAAATTGGCCTGATCTGAGTATACACTGCTTACAAAAATAAGGGGATATTTCTTTTAATTTTTGTGAGCAGTATATAAACACTTTATTTCTACACTCGTTGTGGATTTTATTAGTTCCACTTACCATACAAAAGCAGTTTTCAGTTCTACAGTTACAGAGTGTAGTCCATATGGTTCTCTACATACTTTGTTATTCCCCATTGCTCTGCTCTCTAATGGTCAGGTCTCTTACAGATCAGGTACTATTTGGGTGATGGATCATTATCAGCTTATCCATTCTGCAGTTGCCTCTTGGTTTCTAGAGATCATTTTTTGTAAAGCTACTATGTGCTAATCAGTGGCGGATGGTGGTCTTTCAAGGAGGGGAAGCTCAATTTCGGCCTACATTATAAAATGTGTCGGTTTATTTATACGTAAATTCTACC